>WSZQ02000008.1:363417-374255 GCA_019419845.2 Weissflogia rhopalogaster
GATTCAAGTTGCTCTAAACAGAAGAGACTTAGGAAGGCTGCTATTAAAAATTAAAATGGGAAATGGGAAGATTACTTAGAGGTTTGTAGAACTATGGCAGTTACTAAGCAGTTTTTTTCGTGCTAAGAAGGCAGAATCGTTTAAGACTTTTTGTTCAAATCTCAGTCGGCAGTCTCCTATTTCCATGGTTTGGAAAAATTTTAATAGATTCAAATTTGAGTATTCCTCAAGTGACTTCGGATCTGGGGTGGGAGGAAGGTTTCCATAAATCGCTCTGTCCAGACTTTGTTCCTTTGGCGGGTCCAATCATTGTTAGAGATGGTTTTGGCAGGGATCCTGATGTTTGGTTCTTCTCTCTTTCTGAATTTAGTTATGTGCTTAAGAAACTCAAAAATACTTCTCCTGGTTATGATTGTGTTACTTACAGAATGTTGCAAGAATGTCCGAATAGTTGGAAGCAGTTTCTTACTTTCCCAAGCCCTGAATAAGAAGGAGGGTTGGGCTATGGGTCTGCAACTCATTCCAGCAAAAAAAAAACGCATAACAGGAAAGCCAACGTATTCGGAAGGCTTCTAATGTACATATATGTTATGTACAAATGGGTTATTATTTACCGGTAAACGTGTTTCATCATTTCCCATTGTACTGATACCGTTAATAAAATTGTAATATATTAGCAAAAGGTACCTATTTATCTCAAAAAATGTAATAATAAAAGTAATATAACTGATAGAGTCTACTATCGGGTTTTGGTAAAACATTTTAAAAATTAACACTGGAGATAAACACTTTATCGATGTTTTACAATTTTCTTTATTTAGTACAATGCCTGTTACAAACTTAAATCACGTTTTTATACAAAATGTTTTCTTAGGTAGGTACAATATTGCAGGTGAGGGGTGAAGATAGAAACAAGTCTAGTTTATCATTAAGGACCGTGTCTGCATTCTCATTTATTGCCCATCTAATATAAATTTCTTCCAATGCGTTGAGTTTGTGACCTTTGCGGGCCCGATGTAGGATTTTAAGGTTTTGATTGAGCATGTGCGACCGGTTGTTATGAGGTGGGCTGCGGGCGAGGAACATTGGGGATTCCCTGCGTTGTTTGATAAGAGTAAATGTTCTCGGAACCGTGTATTGAAATCACGGCCCGTTTGACCTATATATAAATTATCGCATCACCACAATTGACTTGATACACTCTGGAATTGAGAAAACGATCGGTGGGTAGTTTTAATTTGTTGTTAGTGAAGGATCTGAGTGTGTTTGGATTATAAACCGCAGCTGAGAAATTTAGTTTTTTGAGTTTATGACTAATTTTGTACGACAAACGACCTAAAAATGGCACTTTTATGTATATTTTAGGCATTTGTTCTTGTGTGACCGTGAAAAATGAGTTGATTGTTTTTTGTTTTAGTTTTTTCATTAGGATAGTATCTACCCAGTGATCTTTATATTCGTTATTATTGGAAATAGTTCTTATAATGTTTAACTCTGCTTTGAAATTGTCATCGTAGAGCGGCGTAGAAATTAACCGATGAATTAAGTGTTAATTAATAAAAGTAATGGTTGAAGGGAGCTGAGATTTGTCTGCTGCGAAAGTGGCTCCCTCGAAATTTTCCAAACAGTTATTAGTGCACCGATCTGCATCAGAATCATTTTCTCGTTCACAGCATGCTCATCAAAGGATCAAATATAAAGATCCTTTGATGTACATGTATTAAAATATGTCTTCCTGACAAAAAATCACATTGAAAGTTAATTTTACACTTTCAATGTGATTTAATGAACAAAATATGTTTGCAAACGTTTTCTGCACCGACCGCACCGAAAACGTTTATCGTGGCCGTTTCAAATCTAAATGGGCGATAATATCGAGCAATAAAAACGATTTCCTATGCATTCATATGACAGTCGCATCGCAGACTGAATATAAGTGCCAGTGCACGGCCATTTAATAGAAATCCTTATTATTTATATAATGCTTTATATAATACTAATGTGAAACAATTGGCAGATGACCAGAGTAGAGAGGAAGCAAGAAAATAAGTGTGGAAGAAAAAATACTAGTTTCAAGAGCTAGATGCGGGTCTGAGGAGCGGGGGAGAAAAGTATGGATGGGGGAACAGTATGTCAGGTGTATACTTTGTGGAATGGGCCAGGATACATGGGACCATATGGCGAATGAATGTATAGGGCTGGAAGGGGAATGGGCGCAGGAGGTTAGGAATGCGGGGAAGAGTGTGCAAGGTTGGTTGAAAGAGAATGGCAGGGGGTGGCAACATTAAAGGTCCTGACGAAAAGAAAGCTGTGGCTGAGGAAGACGGCGGAGCGAGAAGAAGAAGAAGGGGGCAACCCTATAGGACGATGTCGAGAAGGAATGTAGTTTTTTTTTCTTTTTCTCATTAAGTTGGTTTTGTTATTGCTTTCATTTAATTTAATAGGTGTGTTTAATGTTTAATTATATTTTAAAGGTACGATGTAATGTCAATAAATGTTACTTACTACTAATGTGAAATGATGTAAAAACATAATTAAGGACAGAACTGGTAGGAAACCCATGTTATGCAAACCTAGTTATTCATGAAATATCAGAAAGCAGGCAACGTTAATTACAAAACAAACAAATAATAAAACATTTCCATCTCATTCTCCCCAATTTTGACATTTCCGGCAGTAAAATCCCTAAAATGACGAACTACATAATTTATTATCAATTTAGTAAACAAATTCAGTACTTTATGAACAAAAAGTTAATTGAAATCTAAATTTACGCACGAGGAATAGCGTCAGTAAAAACACTATAAAACTAATTTACTGCGACAAAACTCGTTTTTATGTTCTACTTAGTTTAATTTATAAATAATGAGATTTCTGTGCGCTCCTAATACGGCTTTTGAAAATTTAAAACATTCATTATTACAACAGATTGCTGAATGTCGGGGTGAATAAACTTCTTTTTATCGACCAGATGCGATGCCACGGGCAGGCCGAAGGAAGGGGGCGAAGCTTTTAAGCTCACAAATGCAACACAAACACGCACAAACTCTTCCACAGACGTGCACATACATTCATCTACACATACACAGGCATTCACAAAGCCATATTCAATCCAAACACGTGTACGTACACTACGACTACGCCACGTGGTTGCCTGTATGAGTGCAATGCACGTGAGTGTTTGTTTGTCCGTAAGGCTTGTATAACTTGTTCGTCGCAATGAATACTCTTTCATGCGCTAGCCTGATGTATTATCATGCTTTCAATGCGATTAAAACAAAATTCCACCCAGAAATGCATTCAATTTTTAATTGCGAATAAAAATCCCATCAAAACGAACGCGGTTTTCGGATGAGAACTTAGAAACGCGTCGTGCACCACCACCAACAAACAGTCAAGCATACCTCGGATATTTTTCAGCTACGTTCACAGCGTCAAACCTTATGAAAAACCAGTTTTTATAAAATTAAATTACGCTATAAAACAACTTTCGTCGTAAAACGTAAACTGTTGCGTTTTCAAGCTCAGTGCAGCGTTGCAACGTTCCCGATGCAGCGACGCCGACGACATAGGGAATTTTGGAATAATTGTT
Source organism: Weissflogia rhopalogaster (assembly GCA_019419845.2). Classification (NCBI taxonomy): domain Eukaryota; kingdom Metazoa; phylum Arthropoda; class Insecta; order Coleoptera; family Staphylinidae; genus Weissflogia; species Weissflogia rhopalogaster. The sequence goes on from WSZQ02000008.1 coordinate 367,010, forward strand.
TTAATTAAATAATTAAATGAAATTAAACATGAAATGCGCCGAGTGTTGTCGCCTAGTTTAATATGACCTCGATTCCGCAATCAGATTAATTTGTTTCAGTCAAAGGAAACGCTTGTTGTGTTCTTTAATTTTTTTATTGAAAATAATTTTTATTTCATTTAAAATTGAATTCAATGGTTTATATATTACTTTCGCCGAGTAGCTTAGTGGGTGGCACCTTGGCGTATCACGCTACCGGACGAGGTTCGAGTCCTCGGGGCGGCCATCACACAGTGTGATTATTTTTCACACACTCACCCACGCACACACATATGCAAACATACACACACACACACACACACACAAATACACTACTTCAAACTCTCAACTTCACTACATCCAACTTCAAACATTCAACTTCCAATACCCCTCTCTCTCTCTCTCTCTCTCTCTCTCTCTCTCTCTACTGACACCTGCAATTCAATGCGAGAACTACATTCAACGACAACAACATATACATCAACAACTCACACCAACCAACAAACAATTGTATAAACACAAAAACATACTTGTAAATAACAACAATACAAAAAAAATCATACAAATAAAAATAAAACATATCCATGTCGGAAAGACCCACAGAGGTCGATAGACATTAAAACTTTCATACTTTCATTCGCTATACATCAGCTGTTCTCAAAATGGAATCCGTTCTTTTGATAGGACTGCGAAAAACGAATGGTTATTTGTTCCTACTGTGGGTTTGACCCAAGGATCAAGGGTGTTAGGGTCCCTTAGAATAAATTTTAAAATTTGACCGGCCACCCAAACTTGTTTGCCAATCAGTACCCCCTGGAAATTGGGAGAAGAAATGAAAGTGAAAGAATGAAGGTAAAGATAGGGAACACAGAACTCGAAGAAGTTGAGCACTACAAATATTTAGGAGTGGAATTGGACAATAAAGGATTGCAAGGACCAGACATCAACATGAGGATAGAGAAGACCAACAAAGTATACTTTGCACTAAATAAGTATATATTCAACAAAAGAGAGCTGTCAACATATGGTTGCGAAATATTGTTTTGTAACCGAAGAGAGTTAAGCCGAATAATAGCAACAGAGATGAAATGCCTGAGAAGAGTGTATGGAGTAAATAAATTAGACAGAATAAGAAGTGAGGTGATAAGACAGGAATTAGAAGTAGATAGCCTAGAAAGATTTATTGAAGAGAGACAACTAGCTTGGTGGGGACATATGGTTAGAATGAACAGCAACAATCAAACAAAGAGAGTATGGGAAGCGAGAACACAAGGAAAGAGACCCAGAGGTAGGCCAAGGAAAACATGGGAAAACAAAATAACTGAGTTAATTAAAATAAAGGGTTGTCAAGAAAGAGAAGCAAGGAATAGAGCGAAAATCAAAGCGGTATGCCCTTACAGGCACGCCCTGTAAGGGCATAAAGGGGAATTTTGTTAATATATATATATTTTCTTAATATATATTAAATTTAAAAGTAGGTTTATTGCATAGACAACCCATTTTACATGATATACTATATTCCAAATAACCTCTATATAACTTTTACCCTACTTTGGCTTGTTGTTAGATAAAACCGCCAATAGCTTGAAACAAAATAAAATGTAATTTTACAATAGTTGTAATTAAAAAAAAAAAAAACGAAGTAAAATATGAAAGCACATAGATAACAATATGCATAAAATGACACCAAGAATGCACAAACAAGCGCATTCCATCGCAAAGTATTTTATAATTTTGTAGAGTTACTTAAAATATTTCAGATAACGCGCGCCTGGCAACAAAAACACGCGTATACATGTATACATGTATACATGTATATTCATTACGGCGGCACAACACGCAAGTGAGACGGCGATATTGAGAGACAGTCGTAAAACATTTAATGCGTATAGAAAATTTAATTGAAGCAATAAAATGGCCGTAAAGCACGGATCCCTCTGCCCCTCTGGACGACTTTGTAGTCGGGTTCTACTCGCACACAACACACTCGCACTCACATACACGCTAGCAAAGTATTCTGTAGACGAGGAAATCAATAGCAATATGGAAAAACGTAACTAATTGGCTTTGGCAAGATTTAGGGATTTACTATTGGCTACAATGTGTTTGTGTTTGCACGAGTATGTGCATTAGAATGTGTATGCGCAAGGATATTGGCACATTGATATAAATACGCAAGATTTAGCGTTACTGGCGGAATAATATATAACGAAACAAGTTCACTGGAACGGACGTTGTAAATTTTGATTGCGCATTTAGATAATAGTTATTTATAAGCTCTCACAGAGCTTCAATGTGGGGGGAATTTATATTTCCGCGCACGCTGTAGATTTGGTTGCCTATATGTTAAGCTGATTATAACCTAATTCGAAAGATACGAATGCTTTTTATAAGCTCCCTTACGCTTTTGCGAGTTTCTTTCATTTATTTTGCAGTATAATTTTATTTTATTGATAACATATAAACAGGAAACATCGAACGTTATTTGATATAAAATATTTTATAAGCTATAATTTTAAATATGCCGTCTGCAATATTGATACCAAACACTACTATTTCTTAACAATTTGCATGCCTAACCTAGTCTAATGTAATATATTGCGAATAGTAATGAAGTATGCCAAGTAAATATAGTTCTAGGAAAGATAATTTACGACAGGGGCATACAGTTTTATGAATCGTTAAAGCTATAGATAACTTTAAAAGTTGATAACAAATGTCTATAAATTAAAGTTTCTAAAATTTACCTATAAATTACAGATTAGTAATTTATTTCTCAAAGTAGACCTGCCTGCAGACTAAACTATTTTGCGGAAAGATATATCATTAAGAAAATTTTAAACTGAAAAATCTATTTTGTGCAATGTTTAGAAGTTACTGTTAAAGATTATAAAGCAGTAGACAGTAATACCTGAACTTGTAATTTTGAACAATACATTTGTAAAAGTTTGCAATCCCGAGAATCTTGCACTTCTTGTTGAAGGTGACACGAGAGAAGACTCAGGACTGCTGGTGAGCCCCAAGAGCGATACTAGCCGAAGGAAATTGAGGATTGTGTTGTAGAGTAGATGTGTTCGCTTTCGATTCTAGTTTGAGACTAACTTTATTTTGAAATCTTAAAAATCAACTTAAGCCGTAGCTTAAGGTAGTCAGTACCGCAATGAAACTTTCTCTTCCTATCTCTTCAGCGTGATTCATAACGGTACCACGCACTCACCCCGTGACGGCCTACCACTCTCAACTCGCTGGGATTAGTTCGCACATGTTTTATTGTCATATACATATAAGTTTTAATTGATTTCAATTAATCATTAACCACCTGTTTTTGTTCAAAATGAATACACCTTTCGGAATTGTTGGTTTTCTGTAACAATTCCGTCACAATTCCGGGATGGAACTTTCTGCTTACGACAGGTTCCACTGTCTATCTATATTTATTGATATGAATTACTACCGGCTGTATGGTAAACATATAGAATATAGGGCTTCTTCGTCCTAATAGTAGATGATCGCCCTACCCCAAGCCTACGACAAGAGCTTGACGTAGGTCACCACCAGTGATCACAGTCAGTGACTGTCAAGTTTATGCAGACTTGATCTATTTAGAAGTCTATACGTTAACCTATTTCAGTTTGTATTACATCTTTACAACTGTAGTAAAAGCAAATACATTATACGATAAAAAAGCCGTATACGGAATTCCGTTTCAGTGAAATGAGGGTCCATTTATATTAAGTCACGTAAGCCAAAGGACCTGGAAAATATTCGGTTGTTGACCGAATTATGGATTTTGATGATACCACGTACGTCAGGTTGCACTGTATTCCTATTCGTATTGACCTGCAATGAAGCCGTTTCGTAGAGTGAGAGTGAGAAGAAACAGAGGAATAACCCTGACGAATATACAGGCGGCACTTCTAACCTGAAATTACTGCCGGCAATGTTGTAAGTCATGACCTTTGTCACATCTATTCGTATAGGAATATAATGTATATATTTGTGCAGTATAATTTTTCTACGACAACTATGTGTGAAATCGTGATTTCTTAAACAAAAACGACACTGAAATGCGAACATTATGCATCAGGAGTAAAATAGTTTATTGTACAACGAGTATGTAAGGTTATGCTTTGTCTACGAGTGGCAAGTGCTGCACGAGCCGAAGGCGAGTGCTACAAGTCAAACGAGTAAACAATGTGCATTGCATGCGAGTTGGATACCATGCTTTTTCTACTATTATATGTGACTATTATATGTGAAAATAATAATGAGCAGATTTATTCAACATTTGCAGGGTACCTGCATCACCGTAGAGTGGGTGCGAATCTTCGAAGCCTGTAGTGGTATACCTACGTGCACAACGCAAAGGCTGTGAGCCCGAGAGAACACCAATGCACTCAGCTAAGAAACTAAGGCATCAGTTAGACCGGCGGCGTCGCATCGCCTCGCTTCGAGGTTTCCTCTGTCTGACTCATGTAATAAAAGGAGATAGGTTGTTTCTTCGAGTTTATTCATCTCCTTTTCTTCATATTTGTCAGGCAAGAATAGGCATAGAAGCCCGAAGCCGAAGTCGGCAGTCTGAACAACGCCTAATACGAATCCATTATGTAGCTTGTCGGTTGTGTAGATCATAACTTAGTAAATATTATTAATATAATGTGTAGATTATACAACACGAGTAGAAAATATATTATTTTAGTGTCACTGCTCTAGCATTGTCACATCAACCATCAAACTACCAATTATTGAGGTATTAACTGAAACCTTTTCCCAATGGAAGCTTGGCCCACATTTAATAATGTAATCTATGCGATTTTGGGACAATATACATCCTAAAAATATTTGAAAAATCAGAATCTGAAATATTTGTATGCCACGCTTGTTTGGTTGCATACATATGAGAACAACTCTGCGCTATTCTGCATTACAAACAAAACTGCATGCGAAAAAAGACGCATGCATACATAGATAACAACATACACCAACATAGGGCAAACCCTAAGCAATGAGACGAGATGAAAAGACTTGTAAAAGCAACGCAGTGGTGCGCCCCGTGGTATCTATCGTTTTCGTTTCCCAGAAACCATTCCGGCGCGCACAAAATAAGAGTATTGCTATTGAATAGTTGCGTCGAGCGAGGCAACTTGAGCAAATGCGATTTGTTGGATTCTGTTTGCAGTTGAAACTAAAGTTACTGCCCGACTTGTTTTTGCTCTTTTGCGCGTGTGCCTCGCCCTCCAGCTCAGAGCACGGCGGTGGCGGCGGAGCAAAATCAATATTCTTAGAACTTTGCAACATCGCGAGACATCCGCAAATCCACCGAAATGCGTATGTTTATAAATGAGAAATTTTCAGAAAGCCATCTTTACGATGGGGATGCTTTTAATTTGCACGAGCAGAAAACAGCAAAAAACCGTAACGATGAGATGAGGTGGCATGCGGCACTGTTTCGATGCTGGCACGCGCGAAATACACCCCCAGCAAACAGGTGGTTGAATTAGTGTCACCCCCGCCTTCCAAACTCCAGGCTCGACAACCGCCACATGCCGCCAGCCACGAGCCATGCCGCGAAGGGAGGGTCAAACGTCCGGGGAGCCTTTTATTCCAAAAACCCACTTGCCGCCGAAAACCGCACCGCCTGCCACCGGCAAACCCAAACACGAAACATAAACCGCGCCAAATCATCGCTTTTATTGTAAAACATACTCGATAGAAAACTGAGAGCAAATAATAACGTCAATATAGAGGTTCCTTTCTCAAATAAAATTACGAAATGCTTTAGATGTCTTTCTGTTTCAATTGAGTGGGATTTGGCAGAAAGTTTTCGGCAACCCAAGCAGTCGTCAGTCAGGGTGAAAGAAGAGAGACAGCATGTGCTGCAGTAGGAGGGAGAAAATTGAATTATGGATTGTCTTCATGGGGAAACATTGTGATGTTGAGAGTGGGTGCTTGTAACAAAGATAGCTGAAACACGACGATGGGATTTATGGCTCTCTGGTGTTTCCTAGCTACATGGAGAAAAATTGCAAAAATGGCAAAATGTCAACTTCTATTTCCGGCTTCGATAAGTTCATTCTCATTAATCACATGTCACTATTGTTCTCAATAATAATAGGGATATCCTGAAATATTAGAATAGTTTTTCTCTATGCTTATATCTACAGAAAGTAAAAAATATACAATTTATTTATTTGTATAATGTGTTGCGCATATAACTGTTTTCTGAATTCGAGGTAATTGTAAGTTATACATTGGTCTGGCAAACCAACTGGAAGTCAAATTTGAAGAAATTTGTGTGCATTGGTGTTATGGTCGGATTTTGAACATCCAACATTGAAGTTTTCGACCAGTGGTTATTAATGAGTTTACGATATGAAAATTGTTGATATAAAGCATGTGTTCAGTGCTATGATTCGCTGATTTCTTCTGGCCATTAATGTTTGAATTTGGCGCCCTGCGAGCCGAGGTGACAACTACGCGACGCTACTGAGCGTCGTTTTGGAAGAATTAAGTCGTGCTCGCCCTCGGCTCGACTGTGCTCGACCTTGATCTCTTGCGACCATGGCGCAATACGGTGGTTTATAATTAGAAGTATGTAAATAAACGTTGTTGGCAAATCTTCCAGCAAAAAGCAAGGGAATTTATGATGCTGATTTGTGAGGACTGATTTATATAACGATACAAGGGTGGATACGGCAATTTTGGGCTCGCTGCTGACAGCAAGTGCCCCAATATTCGTTTACCCACGAGTATCGTTCGGCGCTTTTTTGTAAGTTTTAGAAAATGTTTGTTGCAATGTCTTCGAAATGTATCTTAATGAATAATTATAATGACTAAAACAAAAGTATGTGCGTTAATACGTTTCATTAGTAGACAAGTGTGCTCCAAAGGATTTTGACGCATGCCAGACGATTTTGGAGGACGTTTACATCAAAACGCTTATTTCCACCCGCTCCAGCGTGTGACAAAGCTGCCTTTCGATGCATACATACAAATAATATGTTTTATTTGTTCTTATATTTCGTAGCGTTCAATGGCAATATTTAAATAAAGAAAGAACTCGCTTATGTGAATATACATTTATTAACCTTTAATAAATTATTACAATTGAACCATACGATATATAAAGAAAAAAATTAAACACATTTTAAGTCGTCGTTACAATATCACTGACATATTAGGAAATCAGCCTTCGAAATTCAACATCACAAATTGTCTTGATTTTTAA
>WSZQ02000008.1:390108-423003 GCA_019419845.2 Weissflogia rhopalogaster
AGTCTATATAGGAAAGTAAAGTAAAGAAAAACCAAAGCAAAGTTAATAAAAAATTAGGAATAGCCTTGACATTGAAACATTGACACGCATGTGTTTGTTTGAATGCACAGCGACTCGAATAAGGTCAGTGGAGGAAGGTCGGTGGGTCAGGGTCCTGATCGTTGACCTAGGGGATTCCCTCGGAAGGCGACGGCTGCTGAGGAGGTGGAGGCGGCTGGTTGGCTGGCTGACAGTCAGGCAGGCAGGCGGATATGCCGTGCCATTTTCACTCGAGCACACATACACACTCACACACTTACACTTCAACACGCCAGCGAACATAGCACAGTTGAGCACCCGAAGCGCACTTTTCCTTTTTCTCGCCTCGCCACACAGCGCGTCGACGGCGGCGGCGTGTTGCATGAGGCCCCCAGCGTGCCTCACGCCGCCACCGTCGTATAGCGTGCGGCACGCGCCGCGTGTCTCGCCTTTTGGGTCTCTCCCCCATCTCGAAGCGCACCGGATGCATTGGAGGCGGCATTGGCGGCGGCTGCGAATGTGTATACCGTGGCGGCAATTCGAAGCCGTGGCATGTTAGGGCGGGCGGCTGGGCGTTTAAGGAGCGGCGACAGCTTCTCGGCCGGCATTGCCGCCGCCGGTGGTGAACCGTATAATAAGCGCTTGGCGTGATGCCGTCGTCTCGCCGCGCCGCTTCCGACAGCCAACGCGTGCCGAAAGCTGCTTGCCGTTCGGGGTGAAGGAGCAGACGGCTCGTCGGCGGCGGCTGCTGCACCAGCGGTGGTGCCGCCATAAATGGGTAAATAGATATGTGTGTTAAACGGTCGGGGGGATTGCCCAACGTGTATCATTTTCTCTTGAGCCACAACAGGCTTTCGTATCATCTATTCATAACATTAACGTTGGGGAAATTTTTTTTTTGTTTGAAGTTAAATGATTCTCATTTTGACTGATATACGATGCATTGAAAGACTTAAGAAATTATAGATTGTATAAAATGTTGCCAATATTTCTATGCGTTATTCCGGGTTTAATTTCACAATTTATTATTCACATTTTACTTTAATTCCGACGTAATAATATACTGCAGAGCTAATATCTGCAAGGACAGGGGTGAGCAACATTTTTTTATCAGCAGACTAACATTGAATACTACTCTTGTCGGGCCGGGCACAACAAACATTTAACACAATATCGCACAAATATAATCAGAGGGCCGCGGGTTGATCATTCTTGATAAAACATATTTCTTACAAGGTGTCTCCCCACAGACACATGAAAATGTCTCATACAAGCAGTGGTGGATTTAGGGCCACTGTTCACATATCTGGGGGTCCGGAATTGAAAGGACCTTGCTGATGAATTTCCTTGTAGACGGCACCTATATAAAACAGAGAGAAGCTATTTTAATTTGCCTCTCTCATTAGAGAATGGACATGTCCAATAAGGGCCCAATTGTCGCTCAATGGATCCTTGGATGGATACTTCTTGAGATATATTTATCGATACTAATTTCGACACGTTAAACTCATGTCTCTTTTTTTTCAAACTAGCATTTTTCTATTAACTGTTCCGAACTTCGATTCTCTATCTTTTATCTTAGAGTAGTGGTCTGCTCCAATAAATCAAAATTGCGGTTAGGAGACATATAGAAGTTATGTAAATATCTGCTATTCGATTGGACCTGTATACTGGCAAAATAGCTAAAATAGCTACTGTTAAAAATATTAATATATTCTTCTATTTATGACCTTTGAGGGTAGTTTCCTATTGCCTATTTGCATCGCATCGTCGACCTATTGTAAACTATCATTTCTGATAAGTTCTATTAGGTTTAGGTCATTTGTATCTTTAAATGTTGTACCTTAGTAGCAATGGTCTGGGATTTGTACATTATTGATTAGAAGTATTCGATTCATATCAGAATTTGCATATGTCTGAAGCAAGCCGCAAGAGGGTTTTGAGTCCCTTTAAACTTATCCTTTAACCTGAAGTTAACCTAGTTCTGGGGATCTATATCTACATATCGGAATATATAGTTTAAGTTGCTTAAAATATAAAGGGTAGTTAAAGCATCGACACCTGAAGCTCGCCCCGTAAAAAACGGAACCTGACGTCCTAAGTGGAAGAAGACCTATTGGCCCCGTTCGATTCGTCGCGGAGGGTGTCAGCATCGAAACACAGTGCTCTGTCAAGTACCTCGATGTCATTTTCGACAAATACCTCAATTTTGCTGAGCACATTAAGTACCGGGCAGGCAAAGCAGCAGCAGCCGAGGCGGCAATATCCAGACTCTTGCCGAACTGTAGTTGTGCCACCTCAAGTCGTAGAAGAATCCTCCAGAGCACGGTGTCCTCATCGCTCCTCTACGTAGCTCCGGTTTGGTGCAGGGCTCTGGAAATCCACAGAAATGCCAGAGTGGCAAACTCTGCTCTCCGTCAAGGATGTCTCCGAGTGGCCTCGGCTTACAAGACAGTCTCGGTTATGGTTATCGCGGGTTCTCCGCCTGCCTATCTGTTGGCAAAGGAGAGGAAAGCAGTACGGCTAGCTAGAGATCTCCCCTCAGAAGCCAGATCCGCAGCCAGGGTTGTTGCGAGAGATGATCTCCTGAGAGCCTGGCAGACTCAATGGGATGAAGCCGAGAACGGGAGGTGGACCCTCATACACGACATCTCACCCTGGGTCAACCGTAAACACGGTGAGTTGTCTTTTGAGATTACCCAGATTCTGACAGGCCACGACTGCTTCAGTGTGCCTACCAATCACGAATGGGAATTAAGGACTCGGCAGACTGTCAAATGTGTGGCAGTGGTGACGAGGACACCACGGAACATGCAGTATTCGCATGTGAGTGGTCCACACGAGAACGGCTGATCTTGCTGTCCATCATCGGCCCAATAACAGTTGACACCGTCGTCGATAAGATGCTCGCATCAATCGTTCTTCACGATAGTTGTCCGAGGCAGGATAGCCCGCGAGACAGGAAGATGGCAGTAGCCCCATAGCCAGACCAAGCCGTGAAGTAATGCCACAAGACGATCCCAGGCGTGGGTAGGATGGCTTCCTCAACCATTGCGCGCATCACTATGGATTGGACTAATCAGTTAAAGAAACGTTTTTCCTATTGTTTTAATAAAAAATAATACATTTTCCAAATAAAAAAACACACTTTCTCTTCAGACAGATCTGGTGCACTTTACTTACCAATCAATTATATTCCCCATATTTATAGCCTAGTTAATTTTATCAAGAACACTTATTGCATTTGTATATTACATCTGTATCCACACGGCATGCACTAATAAAAATACATGGATGATGTGCTCAAGAGATCAATGATTCTCATGTTTTTCTTTAATTTCTTGGGTAGGGGTACTTCCAAACATGGTACTACAGTACTCGGAACCTATGTTATTATGGTTAAGGATTGATAGCGAGTGCTACATGACTCAAAAATGTGGACCTCCGTTCAGATTGAATCGTGACGCGCAGCCTGAGGAAAAAACGGCTATATTCAAAACCTACACCTTGTATTTCAAGGAGAGAGTCCCAAATCTTTCGAGCTCGGTAACCAAAACCACATAAAATGGAACTTAATCCATATCCTATATTAAAGTAACTTATACATGCTTTTTTGTGTCAAAAAAGAACTTAACTTCACAAAATCAAGTGTATGCTATAAAATTTACATTAATTTCAAATCAAACAAAACATGTTTAGCATAAAATCAACATATTCCTCTGACATTTCCAACTTTCTTTAATTAATCATTACTTGCAACATGCGAAACTAGTTTGCCAACAATTGTTCATAAATCGTGAGATAGAATGTAGAAAAAACACAACAACAACGCAACTAACTCTTAAAGTTTATTGATATCGAATAGATTGATCAACGATTGTGGATACCCTGCCAGTCTATTTGCAATAGAAACGCCAAATAAGTCAAATAGGATCACTGCAAAACAACAATCTAATAAATAAATACACAAGCAAACAAACAGTGAATAGAAAATCAGAATGTTTCGAGTCAGGTGTGTAAGGCAAAACAATCGCAAATGGTAATGTTAATGACAATTCTTAAAACGAAGTCAAATTAAACAGCATTCTTCGGAGACCACTCAGCCTGTCAACCTACCAAAAATGTGCAGTGCCTGTTTAATTAAACGCATTTAAATTCATAGGATGATAAATCCTCTCTGCAACTGCGTTGTTGTTACCTTAAATAGGCAAATGCAGTGTATGTGCAATTTACAACTATTTGCTTGGTTTAATGGTGTAACGCTAGTCAGTTTCTTAATTGGTGACGTGTTATTTAGTTTATTAAAATAATTATCACTTGCTATAATTTCCAATCATTCGCGAGTAATTAATTATAATGTTTATAAAGGTAAGGTGTGTTATTTATGATTGATTGTTAATTCAAGGATAATAATTTCATGCTAGGTTAGTTTTATAAAATGTTAATTATGTTTTATTTAGTAGTGCAAAGGGTTGACTCGATTACAATAAAGTTTAAAAAAGAGGAAAAGTTGAGTCCGATTAGGTTTTATTATATTAAAATAGGTTAATTAAGATTAGCATTATTATGATTGAATTTGGCAAGTTTTAGTTACATTAGGTATTTTTATGTTAATTTTTTTATCCAAGGAAAATTAGGAAATGTGTGTGTTTTTTTAAATTTTGTTAAGTTAGCATGATTATTTAGATTTGTTTTGGTTTAGGTTAATATAATAAGTAGGTTATACTGAGTTAGGTTGCGAAACCAAAGTTTACATTTCGTTCGTTAACCTAATAAAAAAAAGTTGCTTCAGTATGAATATAATTTGTTTCACTGGAATTTCTAGGTTGGGTTAAGTTAATTTATTATTTTTGGCGCTTTTGAAGTTCGGAACAAGTGGTCTTTCGATATAGTTAGATGTCTTGTGTACGGAGCGATGGTGGATTTGTCTGTTTATTTTACTCCACTCGTCATGACTACCAATTATCAGGAGGATTTACACTTTACAACGAAGTTGCTCCGGAATGAAAATCCCAATCTACAAAAACTTTGTGGATGTCCAGGTCATTATCGCTTAGAACTCCTTTGACCTAAAGTTACGAAGCCGATATACACACTACCAGAAGTTAAATCTCCAAATTAACAGTAGTACAACCAAATATAAAACCATCGCAAATCAATGGTAATGCACGAACAGAAGTGTATGTAACAGATTACGAGACAATCGAAATAGTCCAAAATTTCAAATACATAGATGTTATAATAGACCAAAGAAGCAACATGGACACAGAAATAAATGAAAGCAAGGGAATATTAGACTGTGTAAGAAGAAGCAAACGGGCGGTCGATTGTGGAGACTAGAAATATCAGAAGATGATGAAATATCGATATTCGTCGAAATCGATATTTTTCATTTGTCGATATATCGAAATCGAAATATCGTTTTGAAATTATAAATATTATCATTATCGATCAAATCGAACATAACGCCATCTAAAATGTATTTTCTGGACTATTTCAATTTCCATTATTTTACAGAGATCATCAATGGTATGGTATGTCAGACGCATATCTTGGTATGGCTAGATTGCACCATTTGCAAACACGTATGAACCTCAAGATTGGAGTGAATAAGAAACCAAACCGTTAAAGGCATAATGAAAGTAGATTCGATACTAATAGACCAGATGAAGAAACGTCAATTAGGATGGTTTGGACACTTAAAAGAATGACTGAAAATCTATGACCAATACAAATGCTGCAGTGGGACCCTTCAAAGCGCGAAATCGTGGAAGACCGCGCAAGACGTGGTATGCAGAAATAGAGAAGACCATGGACGAGCGGAACCTAACAGAAGAAATGTCCCTGGACAGGAAGATGTAACGATAAGGAATGAACAGCATTTATTTCCTCCACTATTTTCCGTCAATACTGGAATCAAATCTTTTATGACTATTGTTACGCTGCTGATAAGGAGATAAACAAAATTGTTGTGAATGCGAGAGATGTTTCCTTCGCATGCACGTTAATCAAATCTGCTACCGCAAGTATCAAGGGACGAAACGGTCTCAAATCTGTTTACCACTATAACCACTTAAATATGAAATAAAACAAAATTTACCAGAAATATTAGCAAACACGACCGAACAACATTAAACAATTGCGAATTACTGGAAGATTACAAAACAAAACATGCGCTAGCGCAAAAGCATCGAAGGACGAATGAAATATCTGCATAATTACCATAATCTTGATAATAACATGAATTTTGTAACTCGAAATTAATAGCTGGTGGTAGTCGTGAATGGCTTGGAGGCCCGAGAAAGATAGAAAAACAAGCACACGTATTCAAATCACAGTTAGAAAGTGGTTTCCTATAAATAAACATAGTTTAATTGGATATTACAAGGCATTATACATCATGTATTCGCACACAATTTTCATAAATAACAAACACATACAGAGTGAGTGTGAAGCCTTAGAGAGATCCGGGAGATTTTCCTACTTTTCCCAACATTCGGACCGGAAACGTCGAATGATATCCGGGACTGGCAGTGGTAATGAACCCGTCGATAATGGAGAGTCGGTTTCACAAGCAATCGAATTGTAGTTGGTATACCAGGTCGATAATGACTAATTATACACGTCAGCGATTGAATATATATCGCACTCGCTCGAATTGTGTGGATGCAGGTAAATGTGGTTTTGACTGTGTTGTGTAGTGTATTATTAATTTATTAATGCCGGGCGTGTTTTGAATTACATCCCAGCTTTAATTCCAATTAGATATGAATAATTCAATTTTTATGGCCGGCTATTAGCGTTAATGCGTTCTCGTGATATGCATACATGTAAAGTGGGGCGAAATTACAAGCAAGATGGCTGCAGCAAACTATGTGGTATTATAAATTATAGTAATTATTAATTTTGGACAATTAGACTTGCGGTTTTTTGTCTTGCTAATGTCTGCCATCTGTTTTTTGTTGAGAATGGTTTTGGAAGTTTTTGTTATGCAATATTTTTTTGTCGAATGGTAATATTTTGCATTCTAAAGAGACAATTTATGTAAAATAATTTAATTTTTAATTGAGAATACACATATATGTATTTTAAAGTTGTTAAGGTAAGTATACTTTTGAAGAATGCCAATTTTGGTGAAAACATTTATTTTAAAAGCATTTAAATGAAGTCGCAAAAAAGTTTTTTTGACGAATAGTCTTCATTATTTCAAACAGTATTGTTATATAATTATAGATTATGGGTTATGGCCAGGGCAAGGTGTGGGAGTGAGGAACAAGGAAGAAAGGTGTGGATGGGGTACGAGTATATGGAATGTGTGTTATGTCGAGGTGGGGTGGATACCTGGGAGCATCTGTGTGTATGCAAAGGGGTGAATGGTTTGGGATGTAAGAGGGGGATGGTAAGGGAGTGGTTGGGAGACCGAGGGGAAAGTGTCACAATACTGACTCAAATTGTGAAGGAGAAATGGAAACGGAGAAGAGGGATGACCAAATAGGGAGGGTGGGATGAAATACCACGGATGGCGAAGCATATGTAGAGTTTCCGAAAAAATGAGTATTTTCAAAAATCATGATAGTTGCACATGTATTTTATTTTATTGTTATGGATTATATTTTTGTTTTATTTATTTATTTTATGAAGTCTATTTGCGGTAAAATGTAAAATGGTGCAAAAGATGAATGCCAATAAAAGTCCAACTACTACTACTATAATTATAGATACGTAATTTAGTGTAGGGAAATTTAGGAGATTAATAACCACTGTATTTCTGTATTTTCATTTTTAAACAGGCAAGATATATACTATAGACGAGTAAAATGACGAAAATAAAGAGGGTAAAGATTTAATTTGCTTATTTTATGAAATAAAATGAAAAAAGACAGAGCAGAGTCTCTTTAGACAATATTAACCTCCGTCGTATTAAAAGTAATCGATTGTAACAGATGACTTTTAATCCTTTTAAGATACCAATACAAAGGGCCTCTATATATAGAGTACCATAATAGAGATTGTCTTGGCAATTAAGAAAAGTGTTACCTTTTCAACGATGAATCACGACTAAAAGTAATATTCTGTAGGAAGATGAGTAAGAGCCGAAGTTATGCCAACAAAGGCTGATTTATATAGTAAGATTCAATGTTTTCTATTAGTAATAATTACCGAAACCTTGCTTTTTCTGTTTGATTTACCGAAAATCTCATATCGACTGCTATGGTATGATTTCTTCTATTATTTTTCAATGTAATTAGTCATATTAGGGACTAATACTATTGATAAGAAGAAGAAATCATGTTTGATCTACATCTATCGAGAATCGAACTCGAGACTTTGCAAAAAATTAACCCAAAATATTATACACGTACAAAAATTTTCGTTGAATTCGATGCCGGACAATTGATACCCTCTCCTTGAAACTTTACGTCAGAGAACATTTAGAAAAAGACAAAGGCGAGAATATTCAGTAACTAATTGAAATAATATTGACCCTTTATTGACCCTTTAAAATTTTCAGTCCTCAATGAATTCCATGTTAAATATTGCTCTTGAAAATGATTTTAATTCTGTTGTTTATAATTGTTTGGGCGTGCGAGCCCAAAACTCGCATTTTTACTACGCTCAGCATGCGCCAAAGCGTCGAAGATCGAGGCAATATTTGGCCTTCCGGTCATGCCTGTACAAGTCCAGTATTTTCGTAGAATTTAGTAGAATTTAACATATTTTTGTATTTCTTGTCGTAGCATATTGTAAACTCTCAGCCATTGGGGACAATAAAACATGTGCGACCCAAACTTAGCGATTTGAAAGTGGTAGGCAGCCACGGGGTGAGTGCGTGGTACCGTTGTATATCACGCTGGCGAGAGAGAAGAGAAAGTGTCATTGCGGCACCGACCGTTTGTAGCTGAAGTTAGTTTTTAAGATTTTAAAATAAAACAGTCTCAAACTAGAATCCAAAGCGAACACATCTACTCTACAACAAAATCCTCAACTTCATTCGGCTATTATCGGTCTTGGGGTTCACCAGCAGTCCTGAGTTTCTCTTGCATCACCTTCCAGAAGAAATGCAAGATTGCAAACTTTTACAATAATTAATTGCCTAAGTTCGAGTAAAGTGTGAATTTGGTAAGGGAATATTTCACTTTTAAATACGAACACGAAAAACTGAGGCAAACTATTTCAAAGCATTTATTTAAAGGAAATGCTTTTAATTTTGATGATATATATTGGGATTCTTGTTTAAAAGTGGAATACTTCCTTCCCAAATTCACACTTTAACTGAAATTATGCAATTAATTATAAACAACTTAATTACAAAACAATTTCAAGAACAATATTTTACCAGGAATTCATGGAAGAACAGAAAATATTAAACAATCCTTGAACCAAACTTAACAAGAGTCAATATTTATGAGGATAGCAAAGTTTGATGATTTAAACGCGCAAGTCCTGTGCAAAGTTTATCAAATCCTGAGAAATTGTCGCAAACTACTTAATAAATACCCGGCTTAGAGGCTGTCGCCGCTACCGCGCATGCGCACATCGCCGCGTGTTGTGATTTACAGCGAGCGCTATCTCATTACGTCGCCGCGCCGACACCGGACGGTTTTGATGCAATATGAAAAAGAATAAAGTTTTATAATAAAAGTTTAAATTGAACGTAAATTAAATGGAAACTTGGAAATTATCGATTCGCAGGGCGTACGCCGGCGTTTGGAGCAAGTTGTACGAACTCTTCACATACACACATCCCCGAAAGAGAGACGGAGAGAAAGCTCAACTAAGTTGTGCCGCTCCCTGTGCCGCCGCAGCACCACCACCCCCCTTTCCAACCACCACCATCGCTTAAACTTAAACACACGCGAAGGGCGGACGATGAGAAACACGGTTTGCACAAGGCACTTGTATAAATAAAACATTCGTCGTATTAAAATTAAAATTGAAATTGAAAATCCAAGAAGCAAACACAAAACGCACGAAACAACAAAAGCTCCTGCTAATATATTGTGTAAGAGTTCCGACGATTTTCGACTCAGACGAAATTTTCAACATTAAGAACTCCGAAAGTTTTATAACCTAGAAAATATTTTCGTATGATAGTTCCTGACTTTCCACCGATGGTAAGGGGCTGGGTCCAGGGAAAAGTGGCGGCACAGTGGAGACAGGGAGATGCGCGCTGACCGTAGGAAAATACGAAAATTAATTACATCATAAATTTTATAACTTGCCGCATTTTATTATTTCCTCTTTACATTATTATTGATTCGCGCCAAACCCTCGCAACTAAAGCCACCCATTTCAAGCCGCCCCTTTCACTCCACCCCGCTTCCTACCCCTCTTCGGCTCGTGCAAGCACCAACTTTGTATGCAGGAGCACAGGATGAGGAATGAGGACGAGTGTTTCAACTTTTCACATGAGGGTGGAAAGCCCGTGTGTATGTGTATGTGTGTTTTTGTTATCGATTTATATTATGTGCATTTCCAATGGAAATTTATTTCCAACTTTTTTTTTCTCTCTCTCTCTCTCTCCTCTTTTTATTGTCTCGTTGCCGGGCAAAAACTGAAATAATCTGCTCATTTTATATTGTTTCACTCCTTTTTTGCGCTCGAGTCGAGATGAATTATGGATTTAATATTTCAAAAGTGATGTTTTTCCCTACTTTGTCTTATTCTTATTCATTTTTAATGAGATAAATAAACTAGCAGACGCTGTTGATGGCAAATTTCATTATTGCATTAATTATTTGCTGAGCGGAGTTAATCGTTTTCCGATCTCATTTTGGATTTATCTAAAATTACTTTCACCTAAATGATTTTCAAGTAATTACTTTCGGTGAAGTATCATATATATGTTTTATAAATATATTGATCAATTTCTTCATCATAAATCGTCCGACAATTTATGAAAGGGAAACTTATTTTCCTGGTCGAAAAGTACATGATTTTCAACTTTTTTTTCTCTCAGATACAAACCGCTTTGAAATGTTGATGATAATTTAATACATAATTCATAAACACTTTTAATTTTTTTTAATGGTATTTTTTATTTCATTTATAAAGTCGATATTTATGGAATAAAGTTTTTTATATTGCTCTGTACTGCTTTTGATCGGATATGAAAATCAAGAAGGTTTTCGGAAAGTTTTAAAAATTAGCTTGAATATAACGTCGTTTTTTTGAGTAATATTGCGTTAATTAAATATATGTTTATAAGACAATTAGTTATGCTTAAAACATTCACCAACACTACTTTTATATTTATTGTAAGTTAGTATAAGTAAGATTACCTAAAAGAATACCTTATAAATATTAAAGTTTCATGACACCAACATAATAAAACCCGACCTAAGTTAAAATGTCTTCATTTCAATATATTACAGACTTGTAGAACGTTTTTAATTAAACTTGAAGTTTCTTCATTGTCTTCTCCTAATTAATTATAATTATAAAAAATAATTATGAAAAATAAAGTTGATGGAAAATTTTATTAGCATATTAATTAATACCCAATCATCGTTAATCGTCGTCTGATCTCAAGAATCATGTAAATGTGAAAATTGCGCCCGAGCGACCTAGAAAATAAAAATAGTTGTTAATTAGAAAACTGTTTCGCAATTGGCAGCGACGAGTGGTGAACCGGTTTAGCAACATCTCGTCTTGTGCTGCAAGTGTAACGCTGACAACGGAGTTGTTATAACATATCTACAGCTAAACAGGAGAGTAAAATTTTAATTACCGCGAAGAGATGACTGATTGTATCGATATGCAAACATCTGGCCCAGCAATTGGAAGCCAATAAAAACGCACTAAAACGCTGGGAATTGCAATTAAACGGCATGGGAAATGCATTGCGTTTAATTTCAGTTATATTTACTTTACATTATTTCCCATGATGGCGTTTACGTTTGACGGTTTTCCCTCTATTTCGTGTTTTTCTTTTTGAACAAAATCAGCCCCGCAGCTGTATGAAAAGTTTACTTAAACAATATTGAATTTACTTTTTCGAGGAATATAGATTTTAATAATTCATTTTATTTTATTTTTTCAGTTTGCCATAGAATAATTTAAGGAAATACATATCAGAAAAAATTTAATATTTAGTTTTATGTGTACTAATAATTATAATATAACATTAATAACATTATTAATTTTGTCATTTGTTATGTTATGTTTATTTGCCGTGAACTTGTTACAATCTTTATATTTCTGTCGACCGGTTTCGCCGTTTGGCATCTTCAGGTAACTGGTGTTGGTTTGCTTGTTACATCCCATGTCAGTTAGTATTTGTGGTGGGATTTTGCGTTGTTTTGCTTCGTTTTTTTGGTGGTATTTTTAGTTTTTTAGTGGTTGTAATATTGTTTCAAAGCTGCATTGTGTTTGTTGGTTTAGTAGTTAGTAGTTGGTTTTTGTCATTTGTATTTTATACGTGCCTTAAGTCGAGGTAAACCTATAGACAATGGATAAGAAATGTTAGGACAACAAAATAAAAGGATTTGCATAACTTTTTAAATTGGGAATTACATTGCAATGTGTTAATTATTGAACGAAAAGTATTTATCGAATGAAATTAACACCGTTTGTTCCAAATTGAAAGACAAATTCATAGGTGTTAAGAACTTGAAGATTGTTCAAGTTTGACAAGAGAAAATATGTAAACGAAAATTCTGTTAGTCTCATAAGAAATACATTCCGACGATACTAAAATCAAAGAAAGAAAGGCTTTGTCTGGAGTGTTCACATGTACTGCCCCGATAGAGAAAGACGCGCAATCGCCATTTTCTGCGTTCTCTAAGAGAGTACAAATATTATTTGTACCATTAGCATTTTATTTTGAGACATTTGTTTCACGACACATTAACGAACTCTTTTATGGAAGATCTTAAATTCTTTTCGTGCAAGTATTTTGACCTAAATTACTTCTCACAGATGAATACAATTCCACTCACTATTTTTCCTAAAAGCAAATTTCCCCAAAATGTACTTTCTTCCAATTGTAATTGCCTGCATGTAATTACTATTTCCCCAAAGGGTAACCCGAAAAATATTTTAGTTTCAATATACTAAAAATAAAACCCCTCCTAGATGTATGCATATATAAATGTGGTCTAGGACTGTTCATCGTCGAGGTTCCGATATTTATTCTTATTTATGTAAAGTTTTCAGTCGATCTTGGGCAGAGAGGCAAGATCATACATGCATATTACAGATTTACGGTTTTAAAGAAATCTATAAACTCTGCTGGCGATTAGGTTTGCATAGATGAACTGTCACGGCGATGAACTGCCCTAATTGATGAAAAATTTACGGCGATGAAGTGAACAGACTGATCAGTGATCAATGGTGCCAGACTACTACTCAGGGCCCAATTTTGGAATGGATAATTTTAATCGGCACGAGGGCTGGTCATTTCATTGAAAACTACTTCAAGATTGGTCATCGCCATCAGTTCATCGCGCGTTCAGATCGCCATCGTAACAATTCAGTACGCAGTCAGATAATCACCTCGATTATAACCGAAGAGCGGATGGCTCAATTGTTTTCAAAATTTACAAATTCATAGTTTAGAACAAGGATGACTAACGAGCAATTCGCCGAACATATTTGTGCAGCCACGAAGCATTTTAAGCCCCAGGGGCTTTCCCACCCTTTTTGAGAATTTAAGACTTGGGTTAAAATCAAGGCGGACTGCCTTGTTGCTCACCCCTGCTTTAGAACAGCCAAGGGTGCACATTTAGCCGTTTCTACAGAAAATTTGGTCAAATATTCCAAAATTACACCACCCGCAAAAACAATAGCAGACGGCATTCATCTCCATTATTAATAGAAGACTAATCATTTAAACCAATTTATTAGAAAAATTTTCCTCCAAAGAAACTGTGCTTATCCAACAGCTTATATGGCTAAATCAGAACTCACATTAACACAAATTTTCTGAGGTAAACGAGCTATAATTAGAGCACACTTGACTAAAACAAGCCAGCATTGTTAGCAAGACAGATTAATAGCAGGTTTTGTTGTTTCGAACCGAACGTTTTTATTGCATCGCGGCACGAGACTCAGGGAAGCGTTGATTTATGAAATTGTGCAATAAAACACACAAATTCACACACAAGAGAACAAAGAGCATACACGACTTTGGCGGTAATTTACAATTTTAATTCGCATGGAAATGAGGAAATTCTTTAAAATAATAACAACAAAGTTTACAAATGGGAATTTCATTACACCACAACGCTATCTCCTCCGCACTTGAGTCGACCGTCAGGAAAATAATGTAAAGGGGAAATAATGAAATTTCTTTTATGAAAATACGAAAAGAAATAAGTTAATATTTGTACGAGACGCACACGTGCGCAGAACGAGAGATGTATTCGCGAAGAGCAAAAAAAAATGAACTCGAGCTGGAAGATTGAAAATAGAAAATTCCATGTTATTTGAGTTGGAGAATTTTTCTTCCTTGAAAGAGGGTCCGAAGAATAGGAGGCAAAGAAAACTTTTAAACTATATACCCTGGCATAAGTGTATATGTGAGTGGCAGTTTGTATATGAGTGTGTGTGGGCGAGGGAAGTTGAGAAAAATTGGAGAATACTGCGAAAGTTTCATAAACTCCTAGGTAAAGGATAGAAAAATATAGACTCGAAAATTTCTGGTTATGTCTTTTCTTTTATCATTTGATTAATTTTTAATACTTTGGTAGATGACATAAACATTTTATCATTAATAAGAAGTATCTCATTTCTCTGATAACAAGATAAGAAATTTTGTAAAATGTTGCCCAGATTAACGTCACGTCAAATTTATAACGCTGTGATAAGAAACGAAAGGCATGGAGGAACGTCGGGAAAATGATAGGGGAACAAATGGAAATCGAATAGTTGAAGTTCTCCGAGATGAAATATAAGAGAAAACAAACGCAACCAAAAAATAGGTTTAATATAAAATAAGGATATATGAAATATATTCATATTTTATATATTATATTATGTATTATTTTCCTGTGTGCTATTTATATTATACATTTTATATCCGTGTTAAGATTTAATTTCATTAGATATATTTATATTGTTGTATTTACAACAATATTAATATTTCTTTATTGCCCTTTCTTAATTATACAAAAACATAAAATATACGTATAATATTTAATAATCAATTAGTTTCACTTATTTATATCAGATTACTTTGTAAAATGAATCTATTAAAGTGTATAACAATATTACTTCTGCAAGGTACCCTCAATTTTTAGTTTAAGGTGAAGTAGGGTAAGATTGAACCATTTTTAAGTATCGCACCTAAGTAAGTTTAAGAATATGTACGGTATTTCAAAGTAGACTAAATAAATGCCGAGAAAATGGAAACCATACAAATATTTCTTTACTTTGGAACACACCTGGGACAAGACATTTTACAGTAATCGATTTCCATAAAAATTGCGCCAAACCTTTTTCTAATAAAGTTATTTAATTGAATATTTTAGGATTTATTCTTGGTACGATTTCTCACTGATGCAGAAAGTTTAAAATAATTCATGCATCTAAAAGCTTCCTCTGGTATTAAATCATTTATAGCTGATGCAGTATTCTGTCACTTGTTGATAGAACATGATGAATAATATATGAATAAAGAAACATTTTTTTCTATGTTCTACAAACACAATTTATTGTTGCACTATGCACAGTCGGTTGATTTTATGATTGTGATGTCTAGGAAATTTTGCCGTGCAAATTTTTCCATTTAAGTTGCGTTTTGTAACTTGTTGTTTCAGTACCTGATGATAGCGAAAACCGAAATGTGCATACAACGATAAAAAAATGTATTTGTAGAACATCGAAAAAAGTGTTTGTTTATTCATATATTAAATATTTCAGTTGAGGCTTCTTTGTCGTCTCTTGGAAGTCTGTGAGCGTTGACATATTCTTCAGTCTTAATCTTTTAATTTGTTTGTTGTTTTTGAATTTAATTTTGTCTTACTTTGGATCTCCCTTTTTGATTCGTTTTCAAATCTGACTCATCAATATATTTACTTCAATTCTTGTTAACCCATTTCTAAAGGTTTTATTTCTGTTGTCGTGTTTTGTCATGGTGTAGCACTGCAACATTTACAGTACAACATTTTAGTATTTTACTAGACTTTTTTAATTGCATTTTTCGAGGCTTGGAACAATGTTTTCAATATAATATTTGTGGTATATGGATATATAACTCTTCTATTATATACGCGAAATTGTTCGCGACATTTGACTTTTCATCCCTCTAATTATATGTATGTATGAAGAAAATTACTAGAGTCTATTCTCAATATTATTTCCGTGCTCTCCACATTGTCCCTAGGGGGACCTTTCTTTTGACCACAAAATTCACATAAATATGTTCAGTGAGCCTCGGTTTGCTCATCCTTATAATATACCAATGTCAATCTCACCCCTACGATTTTATCTCATTTCCATTTAAACATCACTTGTCAATAAAACAATTTTTACTTATAAAAAGTGATGAACATATTTTTATATATGTTCCTAATAATATCGATATTCATCTATCGATAATATAAAATGTTGCATTGGGACACCATCTATACAAAACTTTAAGTTATAGCAATATTAAAAAATGGTTAGGTTAGGTTAGGTTATATTAAAAAATGGTTAGATATTAGACGATATATAAGTGTATCCAAAATTAACGTCTTGAAATAAATGTATTTATTACAAACAAAATGAATTGTGTTTCACGACGTTGATTGTTTCCGTCGAGGGAGTTTTCTTATCTTCAGTCCTTAAGCATCTCGAAAGATGAAGAACAATAGGGGGATGGAAAAACTTATCGGTCATATAAACGCGAAGCAGCCTCCAACGCACCGCCCCCTCCCCGAGGCATGTAGGCAAACAATTAAAAATAACAATGCGCCAACAATACCCGGATACTTGGGCCAGCCATTTTCGACGTAATAAGACTTTTGTGAACCATACAAAGATGACTTTTGTTTGCCCCCTTAGAACGCATTCAGCGCTAATGCGTAACGGTAAAAACATCGAGTTTAATTCGAGTTTGTGCGCCCCCGTTCAAACACAATTAAGTAACATTGGGTTTTTGTTGCGTTTGGATACTGCCGGCGGCGGCAGGCGGTGGTGTTGGCATCGTGCGTTGGTGGTGGTGGTTTCGATTGCGGTGGTAGAGGCGCACGCCTGCTCGACGGAGCGCGGGGGTGGGATGTTCATCAGGTGTTATCGCGTCTTTGGGACGGCAATTGGCACGATGACATCGAGCATAATGGCTGTATTTGCCTACCGGCTAGCTGCCAGGCGGTGGCGTGCGGTGGTGGCGACGGCGGTTGTTGGCGGTGGTAGTACGCCGACGAGCTTCAGAACCCCACCGCGGGCGCGCTGCCCCGCTCTTCTCCTGCGGGCCAGCCGCGCAGGAAATCCAACGCCAATGAAAAGCATCTTTTCCTGCAAGCGCACCCGCCGCCACTCCTGTCATGGCGACGTCGCTGCCGCAGCCGCGCGCAACGTTACCCACCAAGACGGTGGCGGTGCGGTGGTCGCTCGCAGGCGCGTGCCGGCGGACGTGACGTCGGGCGTGCAGGGGACGGGTTACACAGGCCACGAGGCACACTGCTCTGCGGCGGCGGAGACGGCGACGATGGCGGCGGCGGCACGCGCGCGGGGCACGCGTAAAAATCAATATCCCCGGGGCTGCTAAATCACGCTTATCAAGAGCACTTTTGTCGACGTGTGTGTATATATGTATGAATGTTCGTGTGTATGTGGCGGATTGGCGCACGGCGCCACCACCACAGCCGCCGCACGGTCCCCCCGCTATTTCGAGATCGAGAAACTGGGCCCGCGTGCGCGCCTCGCCGCGCCTACATCCTTAAAACCGCCGCCGACTACGCCGCCATAGTGCATGCTACACAAAACATTCAATTTGAGCATCAAGTCGAAACGAAATGGATTTTCCTTCATCTTTACATCCTCCATGTTTCCGGATCCATCTCAAAGGCTTCATTCCGAACCTTTAAAGAACAGCATGCCAAAGAGAACATTTCCACAATGTTTTCTTTAATCCCAATAATTACAATTCATCATGAAGCTGAACCATTTTACATTGTATTATTATTTATAAAACAATCAATTTAAAATATATAGATTCCATAATGTGATGCATATACATTTTGAAATGATTTTAAAAGGCTTGCTTGTAACAAGACGGATATAATCTAGTAATAATTACAGTTAATAGTTATACTGTGCATTAAAAGTGAATATTATTCAGTAATTCTTTGGAATTTTGGTACATGAATTGTCAACAAATGACTATCGTTGATAAGCACTGATAATGTTATATATCATTTTATCTATTCTTGTTACATTTTACGAGAAGTAATAAGAAGGCCCAATGAATATTTCCGGATAACACCAGCATTTTTCATTATTTCGTTTAATATTATCAATTTGTCTAACTGATCACAATTTGATGTCTATTACAAGACGTGATAATTTTTCGCCGGATAACTTAATTCATATTTTTGGTTGCGTTAACAGTTTATCTTATATTTGTGCACCAGCAGATAACCTAGGACTTCAGAAAAATAAATTTGAATTATACCAATATAAAGGTAATGGTCCGTAACCTCTCTGGGCTAATCTTGGCAGGACTTTGGAGGCTAAGAATAATACCATTGACACGTTAATAATCGTAGGTTACGCTTTAATTTATTTTTATTGGTTAAATCCCTCAATCTCCGTGACATGGAACATACCTCAATTCATGCAGGATCCATTAAAATGCATACTTATTCTGAACTAAGCCTCACAAAATAATGAAGCAAATTCTCAACTTTCAAATCAACAAATACAAATAATTGCGAAAAACCGGGATATTGAGATTCACTACTCCAATCGGTTGGCGCATGCGTATTCATGACGTTATATAGTAGACCGTTGTACTGTATAGTAGTCAGATAAGTTACTAAATAAATTAAATAACTTAGGCAATACAAGTTGCTTATCACATATCAAAAATTTATTGCTCTAAGAATAACTGAACTAAAATATTTAAAAAATCTGATAGAAAGCAAACACATTTTTAAGAGAAGAGGGAAAAAAATATTTGCTCATGAAAACAGGACGGAAATAATCAGGTTAACAAGCTCTTAATAAACGTAGGTGTCAAAAGATTGCTCCCATCGAGCTCGAAGCTATTAGCACGACGATACCCTCCTGGCGGCGGCGTGCAGCGGCTGCGGCGGCGGCTGGCTATGCGGTTGACGGCGGCGGCGGTGGTGCCGGGTGCGCGCGTGCCGACACGTACTTACACGCTCAGGGGATCGTGAGCCGCAGCAGCACGCCGCCACCACCGCCGCCAGCACCACCAACGCTGCCATGCCGCCACCGCCACAGCCGCCTTTCGCTTGTGCATTGCATCTACACCGCTATCCCGCCCCGAGATGCCGGGCACGCGCGCCTTACCGCGAGGGTCCCGCTCTCAACCCGGGACGCTCGCTCCGGCCCGGCTGCAACGGCACGCATCGTTACCAGCAGGAATTACGACCATTCGCTATACTAACAATTACACCAATCTTGTTTTTATCCCACCGCAGCAGAGCAGAGGGCCTTTCCCAACACGAAAAACCTTAATGATTACTTGATATTCTCATTTATTAGATTCCGATTTTTCTCCTTGGGGATTTTTTTGATAATTGGATGTAATGAACTGCAAATCACTATAGAGAAGAAATCACTACATAGGAAAATTCTTGGAGGTATAATGATTAATAGTTCAGGGATATTTGAAGATTTTGGATAGTTAAAGAAGGTTGGATTATGTTACATCTGTTCCAAGAAGTTTAGAAATCTTTTGCTCAGAAAGAGGTCTTGGCAAGGGCTTTATCTCGATTCCCTATATAAATAATGACCATTGAGTGTACTACAAATTTTGTTTTGTGGTATTTTCTGGAAGGACTGCCTTTTATAGAATGGAAACCACTTTGTAGTGGTCCATGTTTTTGTTTGATTGATTTTCAATGTAATTAGTCACATTAGGAACAAATTACAAATGACTAATATGATTCATATGGATCTCAATCCGCCAAGTGCCCTGAGCTGGTTGGGCGAATCCGTATATTTTAGTTCCGCGTTGGACCTAGTAGTGAAACTCTTTCATCAGTGCCCCTGTTTGAAACATGATTAAATTAATATTTTTATACCAGATGCTTGGGAGCGGCAATTTTTAATTTTGGAACCAAAGCGGCCCCAAACCTCGCGACGGTACAACGAAATGGTCGACCCCTGGGTCATTCACCTCCATCTTTGATGTCCTCCTAGAGGTATAAATACTGGACCAATTATTTACATGTCTGCTTCTACCAACCCCCAACCCCCCACATTCCCAAGGACCTCTAAATATATTAAAAACATGGGCTTGATGAGTTTTAAGCTAAGCTAATTTTAAGCATAGTAGCACAGTTGATAAGATCGCAGCTTTCCGTCCGGGGTTCCAGGTTAAAATTCTAGTTGTTGTCAAATCTACCCATTCCAGTAACCTCTACGATAAATGTAGTTAGTGATAAATGTGGTTGGGCCAGATTAGTGACCTACCCAAATAGAAATCATATGTTCACTGTACCAAGAATGAAAGGCAGGATGATAAAGGAAGAGGAAGAATTGCTAATGTATACCGGTCTAGGGTTGTCTTTATTGGCACCTTCGATTATATGCTTTCCCTCAGAACTTGTCTTGTCGTTTCAAGTTATTTTGAGCTCAATGTACTACGGCAATACTCCTTGTATTCTACTCTTTCTTACTCTCTCATGAAATCCGAAAGACCAGGGATGAGCAACCCTCGGCCCTCCGAACATCTTGGTGTAGGCCTCGGAGCATTCCAAATATTATTTATGTTTAAACTCAAGACAAAGACGGACCCCATTACAAGAGCCCAAACTCGAGCGGAATCCCCTTAGTTTGAACCGAAAATCAACTTATTTTGGTTCATTCATGAGACTCTACATACAGTTTCCACTTGCAGTGTTACCCCAGGTATGTGAGTGAGGTAAAACTGGTAGTGAGGTGCCTCCTTACTTTTGAGCTTTTTAGGTTTCTTCTGCTAGCTCTAGAAGATGATATCTGAATGTGATGTTTCCCTAAGAATTAGTTTCACGTGGGTCATTGCTTTTGATGTCTAGTTAGTGGGCGCCGCGCCGTGGTTTCAGCCCTTGTCCTGATTCCTTGCTAGATTACCGACATTCTATTCTAATATAAGCATGGGATGTTCCTAGAAATATTGAAGACTTACATTATAAACGTGTTAATTTCCAGGCGGGTTTCTCAAATTGCACCCAGGGATCTATTTCTGGTTGTTTTTAAAGAGCCTGTCATGAAGGTTCTTTATTACTCAGTCGCCTATGAATAGAAGTGAGACTGAAGATTAGGGGAAGCCTGAAGTTAACTTTGAACATTCCTTTATTCTTAGAGTAATCATTTACACAGATCTTTCATCTAGGATCTTCACTGGCAAAATTGTGCTCATGTATCCCCGCAATATCAGTTTATATCAGATTATATTCCATTTCGATGGTGTACGATGTTGACGATTTTTGATAATTGGACACAGTGGCAAAAAGTGTAAACGGTCAGATGAATATGCCAATTAAACGGTCCGTTGGGTTTAATAGGCGTGTTATTTGAACGATTTGTCGACACTCCGGCTCTCGCGGCACACGCTCACGCTCGTTTCGTGTAATTGCAGGCGAATTGTGAATTCAGCCTGCGGATGTTTTAACACCATCGCACAATCACATTGTGCCACGCGTACGCGCGCCGGCAGGCCTGCGGCGCGCCACCGCGTATCGGTCAGCAGCGCGGATTTATTTAAGCTGCTCTGGGCCGGACCGACACGCATCCAACGCCAACGCGGGCGCAACCACGCATTCCATGCTCATATACATACAATCATTTGGCATTTGCCGTGTGTTGCATGTAACGTGCGCCGCCTGCTCCTGCTGACACGTCCACGACTACGGCACCTTCGCCTTGAATCCGTTGGCATAGGTCAGGTCACCAGCAGCAGCCAGGCCAGGGCCACACCAACCAAGCCACCTAGACCATCCGCACTTTTACCAAACCAGCCATTTCTCGCTAGCGATTTTACGAGTGCTTTGCCTGTGGTTTCGTTGAATGAGGTGTTTTTCGTGGTCCCCCGAAACGTGGCGGACTCGTGAATGGCGTGTGCCATGCCATTGCCACTTTTACTACCGCCGGCACACATCACACATCCGCAAACACATGCTCGCATAATATGTATGTGTATGTATATATGACTGTATACAGAGATAGAGAGACGAGCAGAAAGATACCCGAGTGTTATTATCGTGTTGCATGCGCAGTCACACATACGTGTGCCTGTATGTGCGTGTGGGTTTTGACTGGCTGTGGTCGAGTTGTGGCCGACCGCCATGCATGTGGCACGTTTATTCTACTACGGTTTACGTTTTGCCGCGAACGTGCGACCACCACCACACACACATACCACAACCACATACGCGTGCCCGCTAAACTGAAAATGAATGAAAACGGTTTGCGAGTGTTTGTTGTCGGCACTCGACACCCGGCAGCCCGTTGGTGGCTGACAGCAGCCGCGCATGTTCGCACCTCGTAAAAACAATCACGAAATTACGTGCGATTGTCCGGCGTTGGCGGTCATGGTGTCCTATCAACACACCAAATGCGTCCATTTGCACTCATCACGTATATATGGCTTGTTACATTGAGATATCTTGTTCATAATCGGTTAAATGCCTTCATTTTATCCTTGCATGATTTGTCTAATACAAGGTTAGAGTTGCAGGATCAGTTAGACACGTTTGAAACATCCCTTATTTCAATGACAAATGAAGAAGAAGCCGAAGAAGAATGTTGCAGAATAGTTCGCAGTAATTTTTTATCTTTGATGTTTTATATTTATGAAGACACAAGTTATTGCATGATTGAATTTCTAAGCCTCTATTGGAATAAATTGGTAAACTAAATGCAATTGGTACACGATATTGCAAAGGAGCAAATGTTTTGTTGTCCTTACCCGTACATGATTATAATAATATGTCCCGACATAATAGATACTCCTACTAATATTTGGTAAAATACATTACTTATATTACAAAATGCATTATTATTGGACTCAAACCGAGGAATCCCCGTAAAAATGCATATATTACTTCACGTTAGGCGGAAGCCATCGCGGGAAGCTGACAAATTCTGAAGGCGACAAATGTAGTTCAATCTCTCCTTCTCTGTTTCCTTATCTGTTTGCCAATTATCAGGGAATATTTGTTCCGTTTTCTAATTCTTACATGGCAACACCTCTCGATTATCCCTTCTAATGCATGCTTCGACTTAAAAATGATTTTAAGTTTCACTTTGACAAAGAAAAAACATTAGTGTGCCAAATTAAACAGCCCTATGTGTTTTTGTAGATTTTGCTATGCTTGATATTGAATGAAACGGGAAATTGGTTACACCGTATGCTTACAATATGTTAGGATTCCAGCATCGCCA
Source organism: Weissflogia rhopalogaster (assembly GCA_019419845.2). Lineage (NCBI taxonomy): Eukaryota > Metazoa > Arthropoda > Insecta > Coleoptera > Staphylinidae > Weissflogia > Weissflogia rhopalogaster. Next base: position 413,671 of record WSZQ02000008.1, read on the forward strand.
TAAGAAGTTAGAAATACCACCTTCCCCATTTACAATGACTAGAGTACAATCATGAATGCAAGAAAATATTTGTGGGAAGCAGCTAAGACCAATAGTTCAAACTGTCATAGAAGTAGCTTTAGATCCCTAGGCATTTTATATCTGGGGCCGTCTCTTCTATTCCAGAGGTAGGTATTTTGTTTTAGGGGCCAAAGGGAGTCCTTCTCTGCCCGCGCCCGTTTCAAGTGTGTGTGAAATTCGCCCGAAGGGACCTTTCCATCCTTACATGTGTGCCGGTGACTGGGGGCCTCTTTATTGCAGGCTCTTGGGTAACTACAAACATAAATACAATCATTATGGGACTTCAAACTAATTTCAGAAAATTAAATCAATTTTACAATTGGTTATTATCCTTCTGAAGTTAAGAATCCGATGATGCCAAAAAAGGATAAGGTAATATATGACGAAAGCAATGAAGGCGAATTATCAAACCAAGTAAAACTAGTTTAGAGTACTCGGGTCTCAATTTGAGAAACATTTCTAGTGACTCAACATCCTTGACCTGATCATTCCAAATCTAAATACTCAAAGAGTTTAACATTTCTAAATCACAGATCCTTCAAAATATGGTATTCCAAGCCCTGAGCAAATTGGTGCCAATGACTTCTTTTCCCCCTTCCACTTGTTTGTATCCTAATTGTTTGATTCTATTAAACCCGCACCCAGCATGATATCCACGAAGTAAGATGTCTATAGCGTTTAGGGGCGGGTCTGGGCCGACAGTCAACACACCGTCTGCGGGCGGCGTGTCGGTAGACGTGGTGTAGACGCTCGACGCGAACGCTCCGGAGATCCCTCCGGTGCCGTGTTTACGGCCTTTTATCGGAATCGCCTACATTACGGCGCTCTTCCTGCACGTGCTGTGCGGGCGGCGCCTGCTGTGGCATGCCGCTAGGACACCGACGACGACGACGACACTTCGTTGCGGCAGGCTCTCGTGTACGTACACGGGTGCCCCGAAGGATGCCTTGAATGAAACTCGGCGTGTGCGAATGTGAGAGTCGTGTCGGTGTGGGTAAGTGTTGGGAAGGAAGAGTGTCTCGGCTGGAGGCCTGCCGCCTGCCTGCTCGCTGGCACAGTGGCACAGTGTGTGCGAGCGCCCCGCACGCTTTGCGATCGCGTTCCAAGATCATGAGCGAGCCACCGGCATGCCATGCCATGCAATGCCGGAGCAGGCAGGCGTTTTTTTGCCGGTGCTCTACGCTCTCTCGGTGTCGGGCAGGCGGGGGACGGCGCTTTTTGTTCGTTTTCGGCACGCCAGCAGCAAGGCGCATGCCATTCGATTGCCTGTTCACACTTATTTAAACGTTTCAACACGGCTACCGCTATTGCCATCCTGCCACACGCGCCGCACGCCACGATTCGCTCGTTTAGTCATTTATTCATTTGATCACTGCTTTTTTGCCTCCTGCTTCCTCGCAACCACTTTGTGTTAGTTTTCACGCTGCTTCGACTACGATCAACGTCTTCTTCCTATTACATACCCTGATATTAGCCTCAAAAGGATAACTAACACAGATTACTTTCAGAACACTACAGCTATGTTTTAATTTCGTCCTAACCATTTATAATATCAGTTTGACTTAACTTGTGATAACTGAAGGAACTTATACTTCTCTCTTCACACCATCTTAGCCAGTCTGCTTTAAACAACACTGCCTTGCAACATTCAACAAATAAATAAGAACAACTTAACACAATGAATACCTCATCTATAAACTATATTTATAAAAGTACAATTATCATCCCAGGATCACCCTTCTCATTTTCTTTTCCAACACCATTTTTGTGATGACAGCCAGCCATTTTCCGACAATATTCCCTCCTCTACCTTCTTCAATCCTTCACAGTGGGGGACACTGCCATACAAAAGGCACATTCACTTAAACTAAATATATCCAGCTTAATTTATGCTGAAATACATCTAATGAATGTTCTTTAGAGCAGCATTAGGTAACCTTTTTAGCATGTGGATCAAAATCATCCACAATTTCAATAAGGTATCTTATCGGACTCAGATGGGGGAGGGAGATCCTCTCGGTCAAAACTCACTTGTCACTTGAAATTAGTAAATAGGTCACTATGTGTTCAGCGAGGCGTTGCAGACCGTTGCCCTACAAGAACTTAGGCCTCATCATCTAACTGGCCCACAAGTAACTTAACCTTCTACAACCATATATAACCTGGCCGGGATCATTTTTAAGGAATACATGCTTTTGATTAAAGGAGGTTCTTTTAACCTACTATTAGTCAAGTCAAGGTTAAATCAAGTCTAGCCTACTTTTACATACCCAACTTTCACAAGCTAATATTTCTTCCTCTTACCAAACCCAACTTAAATAATAAACTAAATCTGAGCAATCTATATTGTAAATTTAATCGAATTTCTAAATTAACTAATAACAGATATCGTAATCTAAAATTTCTATACAAAACTCTAGAAATGTCTTCCTAGTCTCGTTCCACTAAAGTAAATATTTGATGCCAATTTATACTAGTTTGTCCCCATTTATTAGGAAGGTGTATATTTTAAAGAGAAAATTGAAGGAAAGTCTAAAGTACACATGAGTCATATCTCGTCGTAATTACATGCTATTTGCATAAGAAATGTGTGTATTTTTAACCTAACCTATAAATAAGCGTGTCGATTTCTATTTTTGTTTCAATGTTGACTCAAACACACGAGCAAACATTTTATTACTTGATCTCAATTTCGTTAATCTTTTAAAATGTTTAAATTCGTTTTTCGTCGTGTCTCTGCTTGTAAGCGATGAACGTCGGGCTGTGTGAATGTGGTTGCTTCAACTTGTAGAAATTACGTAAAACGATGACATAAATCGCACAATGTTGCCACGCGCACAGCACCGCGAGACAACTCAGCTCTTTTTCCAGCAGGATGGTTGGTGGTGATTTTGACGAATCCTTTTCCCCCTCAGCGTCGTCGTCCTTGTAGAGTGTACATGTATGTGTGTGTGGGTATGAAAAGGGGTCGGCCGAGGGGTAACGGCGGGTATTATTTATTCGTTTTTCATGGATTTTTGAGATTTGAATCGACGCGGGCCGCGCGAGTTTCGAGTCTGTACGGCGCAGGCCGATGACGGCGCGCGCGTGTGTGTGTGTGTGAGTGGGTTGGTGGTGTGTTAGTGCGTGTCGGTGTGAGCCGTGGCGTAGCGTGGAAGGGGCAGGCATTCGCAGGCTGTGCAGCCAGCAGCGGTGAAGCCAGCAGGCTTGCAGGATATATCCCCCCACGGGAGGGGTCTAGCGAGCGAGTGCCGCGCGCCGCTATTTCGTTACGCGCCGTGCCCGTGCGAACACGTGTATTCTGTGTTGGTTGTACCTCATCCTCATCTCGGAACGCGCGAACGTGCGTTGGTGTGTGAGTGTTTTGTTTGTCTGGGCAAGAAAATCGCCCGCGTGCGAATCGCCGCCACCAACCACCAAATTGGATACATATATTTCTATGCACTAAAAAAAAAGCAGCAGACACCCGCTACCGGCTTGCCGGCACAATACCGGTTGTGCACACACCGGGTAACACCGAGCCCCCTCCGCCGTCGTGTGCTCAGTTTGTGTGACTTGTATCTTGCTATCATTCCACTGGGATTATATATACACGCTCGCCGACTCGTCGTCGCCGCCGCCAGCCGCCAGCCAGTAATTGCGTGGCGTTGTGACTCTCGCTCACTCTCGATTTGCGACCGCCCCCCGGACCACGCACCGCCAACACGCTGGAACATTTACGGCCCATCGTCGCGTCGATCAACACCCTCAACTCTACGGCTGATACTATGGAGGCAACTTATTGTGTCGGCAGCGATGTAGATGTTTGCAGGATGTTTGATCAGTATTTGTACAAGGTAAATGCTTTTCAATCTTACTCAACTGATTAACCAATTATTTAGCGACTGGTAGCAGCGTTACCATTTCTGGACAAACATTCAACTCTAGAACTGATGATGCGGATAGTTCGGGGTGGGGATACCAGCAAGTTAAAGTTACCTAATGCCATCAATGTTCGAAAGAATATCAAAAGTGGAAAGTTGGCAGGCCTTCAATGTAGATATCACGATGAACTGTACAATTGGTGGGGGTACCAGAAACTTCTCTAAAGGTTTTCTAGAGCCTAGAGAACAAGCTTATAACGGATGCCAAAACAATAATGGAAAAGAAAGAATAAAATGAAACTTATTATTAGCAAAGGCAACAATAGTACAAAATTCTTACTAATCATTGAAGTTTTATCAATGTAACCAACAATTTGGAACATTTAATAAACATATTAGTAACATTTAAAGGCTTAATGCAAGTTTATCAAGGTTTATGATGAAGGTGGATGGGGATTAGAAAAGGTACCAAACTTTAGTAAACTATAGAAAGTGTACTAAGTTTCTAGTTTATAAAAGATTAAAGTAGTCATAACTTCAATTTGAAGAAATGTCATGTAATGTAGGTACCATAACTTCCCGCAGGGGCAGATTAGGGGCAGCCATTAGACATAGATGGGGTCAACCTCATATAGAACCGGGAACTGAGGGTTTCCCATAGAGCCCATTTGAGTCGGGATTCAAACAGTAGGGGCGGCTCAAATTTTGATTGTTTGATACTTTGGGGAAATCAATAAACATTTGGGGGTAGCGAAGGAGGGGAGGGGGTATAAAGTGGATAGACGACCTTTAGAACACACTTAACGTTCCCAAATGTTAGAAAGGTACCCTATAAGAAAAGGAAGCTAAATTCCAATTATCAACGTATTTTCAGCTTACCTTAAAATATCATACCCTAAAACGACATTTAGATGTTAAAAGTTTTTTCTAGAAACATATGTACAATTGCAGGTACCATGATTTAAGGTACCTAAATCATTGAATGTCACCAAAAAATCATTGAATCTGCACAAAAGCAACTCAAAACATCAAAATTCACGACCCACCTTTTGTAAACGTACCAATTGTTGGAGTTAAAGAAGATACCATCAATTTTATTAACCCATGCAAAGAAGAAAAAAACTTCTAAAACCCAACATGATGCAGTAAAAGCTACTTAAAAATGAACATTTTATGACACTCATGTCAATCAAAAAATTTCTCTCAACAAAAAAAGAAAAAAAAACAGCAGCTACAAGTTTCTTGTTCGTTTCACCAGAAAAAAATTTACTTGGTACCAACTGTTGTCTACCCCCACCCCGTCGACCAAAACGTCGTGTGGCGTCATTATACGCCACTGATTGCATTATTTCGAACCGGGAACGAAGGAGAAAAAAGAGGGCAGCCATGTTCTTTTCTCACGTCTCTCGCGTGCTTCATAGAACTATTAATACCTGTTATGCCTGTCTGTCCTCTCAGCCGGTCGGGGCCCGGACTCGCTCGGGGTCAGAACGAAATAGTTGAGTGTTTTGTGAGCTTTTGTAAGCTTTCAAAAAACGAGTTTTCGCTGCAGCGCGTCGTCGCGGGTCGCGTGCCTCGCACTCCATCTTGCTCCATTGCAGCCAGCTTGCCCTGGCTCGACACCGTTCTGTACCTTCTCGTCTGGGCTGGTCTTTTGTTGGATAGAAGCAATAGGTACAGAAGGTGCCTCAAGATGCACAACTTGTGGACTCTCTCCAAACATCTGTTTGAATTTCTACCATCTACATCAACCGTCTTTATCTCCTCTGCCTGCACGGCCATATATTTTATTATTTCATAGATATCTATTTATTGTTTGCTTGTATTCGGTTTTCCCATGTTGCGCTGGATGTGTGGTGCCATATTAGGGCGGGAAGCTTTTAGTGACCTTTGGCGCTGTTATCGTCGCATGTTATCAAGATGCGTCGCCCAAAAACGTCGAAACATTACACGTTTACTATCTCTTCCTTTTATTTCCTTCGAATTTGATTGTAGCATTGTATGATACGCTTATAATTCGAAACGTTTCGTGAAAATACGTTTCGAATTATACGCGTTTAACGCTACACTTTGGAACACAAACAAAACTAATTATCATAAACAAGTGGTGTTTGTTGGGGGGAATTTAATTGGTTTGTGCTTTACTTAGCATTTCATTTGGGTGTTTATTTTTTTTTGTTTCGAACGAGTAAATGTTAGTTTCTCAGGAAGTGCATAATCGTTAATAAACTTTGGAACCTTTGCAGGCGCTAATAAACGTAAATAAAGCGCGCCATGTTTGGTGTTAGGTTAGATTACGCCATTGTTAGCTTACTTTTATAAGTTTTACGCTGGTGCAACTTCGTCTAGGCGAGATAGGAATAGATGGCGAGACCGTTGGTTGAGAAACAGAGAGGAGAAAGGACTTTGGGAAGTTTTAATCGCATCGCATTATTTCGATGCAAATGTGTACATATTTGAATTTAGAATATATCGGATTTACATTTTCCATTTCCATCCATTTGCATTTTGCTGGTGTGTCTGTGCCGGTGTCTGTGCGTGTGCATCTGCGTGTGTATGGTTGCCACGTTACCATGTGGCGGCCGTGTCGTGATGAACGTGGAGCATGTTTCATGTTTAAATTTGAATTCAATTTGGATTTTTATTGAGTGTCACAAGTCACTAGTGTAACCTAGTATAACCCCACATACAAATAACCTCTCGTACAAATAGTTTTGACGGTGTGCGTTTTGGTTTGGGTCCGGGGGGTGGTGTCGCGAGCTTATGTAGATATAGTTTCCAATGCAATTGGAATGTTTTGTAATGCTATGTGTACGCTTAGCGTTGAAGAGCAATATTATTGCGATACTATCGACTTCAGGGCGGTCATCAAAATGTCATTTTTACGACTTGTGTTCAGCAATAAACATGCGAAATTCACTACCTGCTTGTTTATATCCTCGGTCTTTTTTTTCTCATCTTGTATTTTTATGGGTTAGAAAATTAACACTATACAAGGTCTTCGGGACTATGTGCTGATTTTTGAGATTATGATCTGTTAGTGATATTTTAGGTTTTATTTTATAGTGTAGTGATTAGGAATAATTTACTTCGTTTAGGTTAAATAAAGTTTGATTTTGTTGAGGTTATCTGAAAGATATCGTTTATAGCAGCTGAGTAGATTAAACTTTATTATCAATGACAAATGTTAGAAGGTAGTATCTCAATTGCCCTATTTAAAAATATTTTCAAAGTTTGGCACAAACTGATTAAGGTATTTACTGCTTTAAGAACAAAAGTCTTCATATCGGCAACAGCGCCTTAGTCTACGCCCCTAAACTGCAAGGAGTACACGTGGAGATAGCAAATAAAGTCAAATACCTGCGAATGATACTTGATAGCAGATTTCATGACAAATGCCTTAGACTAGTCTTGAACAAAGACAGGTATACTTGCATAAGTGTATTTATATGCACTAATTCAAACGTTATGCCTATTATTACCGAAATCACCGAAAAATTCTATTTTATAACAACAATGAATGAAATCAAATTAATCTCAGATATTACTCATATTAGGTATTCGGTAACTAACCGTCATTGAAAATATTTGGCGACGGTACAAATGGTAAATAGCCTACCCTGCACATATCACCAAAGAAACAATGTTTCAAATGTTTTCATTTCAGTTGTTTCCAGTAAAATACCTATTAACTCACTCAAAAAGAAAACGTCGTAATAATCTAACTGGTTCGAGGCTTGCCCACGAACTTTTTTATTTATAAAAATTATAGGTATATATTTAACAAATAATTATAGTGTATATGAAATATACACACAAAAGTAAACAGAGCAATGAAATATAACAATATGCGATACACTCTAGACTTAAATAATTAGTAATTATGTCATGAAATTGCCTATCAACCTGCAAAACAAAGAATCGCCCGACCCTCCTGCCAAACCCTAGATTTTAGAATTTTAGTGTCGTCCCAATGTATTCCTTATGGGAATAATTAAATTTTCATTAACCTAGTTTATATAGTTAAACTTGAGCAATCACTTAAACTTAAGACCAATGAATTTGCCTATCAATTTGCAACAAACGGTGTTAATTTCACTGGGTCAATACTTTCGGTTCAAAAATTAATACTTTCCAATGTAATTCCCCATTTAAAAAGTTAACATATAAAAAGTTAATATTATTTTGTTGTGCTAAGATCACAGCGGTTTGATTCTACATCGCCAATCCAAATCTGAGACGGACAATTGAGATACTCCTCTTATTAGTTATATAAAATAGGTTACCATATATTCGAATAGGGCTACAATGTTTGCTTTAAACTGAAAATAGATGCGTTATAATTTGTTTTAGGTTATATTAGTTTTTTAAACATTAAACTCCCAATGTTTAAGGTTAAAACTATTTGAAAAGGTTAAGTTAGGTATTTTCGGGTGTAAAAGACTTGCGATTATATTTTCATGCCTGATTAACACCTTGCAAGTTGGGTTGCTATTCGGGGCGAAGGCGATTATGTTTTTTGGGTTCATTTTGGTGGCGAGTTCAGTGGTTCACTTGGACGGATACATGCACAGGCTAGTCGGCCAGACAAGTGGAACTCGAGATTTTGCCACAGCACATGTATGTGTGTTCAAAGAGAGTGAAATGTCCCGTGTGGATCACGGAGCCGGATGGGATCAGGAGCAAGGACCACCCGTGTCCCCAGGTGCCCACAGCTGGGCAATGTGCACCTAGCAGCTCTCACTCCCCCCTCTTTCTTCGTCTTTCTCTCTGTCTCTAACTTTTTAGACGCCAACCAGGGACGTATTTATTACACGTATCAACAACATGAAAACCACGCCAATTGCGTTGAAAGGTGTAAGCTGCCGTGTGTACCTGTTGACATTAAAAATGCAAACGATTGCATCCCTCTGTGGGCCATCTGTTCGTGTTTGTGTCTATCGCGTGTACCTGGGTGAGTGGTTGTGATTTTTAGTGCACTTTAGGGTTGTCTTTACTTAATATTAGGTTATGTGGCAAAAAAGAGTTCGTGATTAAATTGCCCGTAACTGGAGATACATAATTGGCAATTATGTGTGTGACGTTGTTTAATAGCTTTTTTTAATGGTCGGTTTTATATTTCGGAATAATATTATTAACGTTAGTTTTTAAGTGTCATGAAGTTTGCATTTAAACGATTACAATAACCATTTGAAAATTGACGTCATTTTATAGTTGTTTAAATTAGCTTCAATTTGATCTAGAAGTTAATTAAGTCAATTGGCTATAGTTGTTGTTGTTACGAGGTTAAAGTATGATAATCTAGATTACTTTTGCAAAATGAAACTAAGTTTTTAATTACATAGTTTTATTGTTGTATACGATTATAAATGACTTTACAAATGATTAAAATTTTATCATATTAATATAT
>WSZQ02000008.1:423103-443099 GCA_019419845.2 Weissflogia rhopalogaster
TTTATTCTTTATACACGCTCCCAGTTCGCTGTTATTTTTCTGAGTGTGCTTATTTTGTGAATAAACCGTACATTTTTATCCCCAAAAACATCTGAGTGCATTGCAATACTAAACGAAAGAGTTCACCTTCCAGCACATTTGCCCAAAAGGCAGCTAAAGAAAACTTTTAAGGCAGTTTTAAATCAACATTTTATTTCGCGGGCGTGCGCGCGTGTTTTACGATCTTCCATAAATAAAGATAAATTCACTCACTCCCTTGCCCACCTCAAAAAGTAAGCTTGAAACTGTAAAAAATATCGCGAAAGGCACAAAACGAAAATATCAGGCTGGTGTGCTTTTAGTGCTTGTGTGCTCGCAAAGAATACAAATTTAAAATCAACATTTTTAGGTACTCAAAATAATGACGTTTTTAGCAAACATAGATCTGCAACCTAACATAGTGTTGGTTGCACAAATATGTTTGCAGGAGGAAGCGAAAGAGATGCGTTGTTTTACGATGCACACAGTTTATGTCGTTTTTAGATTAAATTTGTTGCGACCCGATAAAAATAACGCACGCGCCGCCCGTAAAAGTTATAGATATTGTGCATAAAAGACATTGTCATGAAATTAATTGCGTTTTTCGTGGCATAGTGTGTGCGTAATCATGCGTAAAGTGTAACAAAATAGGCACGGCATAAAAACAAGTAGTAATGCGGATGATAACGATCAACTTACTTTTGCGGTTCATTGGGATCTCGCTTCTTTTTCTTCTTTTGCACTTTGGGTTTCTTCTGGACTTTGGCTATCGATTCGGCCGGTTCCGGCGACGGTCGCTTCATACCGCCAGTCATCTGTAACACAGCAGAAAAATCAACACATATGTAAACGAATTATCGCTGGCTAATAACAACAATTGATAATAAACAATGCGCAATTAAATCTATCGCGATGTGTTGCCATTTCGCGCGGAAAACTGGCGCTGTTTTCGATATCGAAAGTTGGGTCCCCTAAATGACCGTCCCCCCAGCACTCGATAAATGCCTGCAGGGGGCCGGGCCGTCGCTGGGGGAAATGCAGTTAAATCGATTCCAAAGCGCGCGCCATCATCAAATATTCATTTTAATTTAATTGCCGATTAAAATTCAAATGCAAATTCCGCTTTAATTGCTTTTACCCACACCCCGTTTCGAGGAGTCTGCGCCAGCTACGGTGGGAAAATCGCTTTCCTCTGGTTTTATTTTATTATCTTGTTCAATTTACTATTTGGTACGTATGAGTTTTAATTAAGAGGATAGTGTAATCGACAACTATGCAACCAACATTACACTTATTTGAATATATGTAGTAGAATATGTGCAATTTGAGATTTTTTTCTTTAGTTTTACAAATCAAAAGTGTGAATATCGTTCATATATGGTATCACTTACCATAGCAGGATGTGGTGTACTATCATCACTATCCTCACTGGTTGTGGGTTCCTGACCTGGTACCACCGGTGGACTGGTGCGCGACTGCGGATGCTGTGGCGACGTACCGTATGGCGGTTGCTGCGGATGGCCCATCATCATCTGCTGTTGGTGGTGCTGCTGCTGCGCCTGCTGCTGCTGTTGATGCGCCGCCGCCGCCTGCTGTTGCTGCTGGATCATCAACAGCTGTGTATTGTGCTGCTGGTGTTGCTGCGTAGGGCTGAGACTGTGGCTGTAGTTTGTCTGCGGGCTATGGTACGACGGATTCACCATCCCATGATCGGGCCCGGAAAGATACAGCGGCTGCTGGTAACCGCCAGTGGGGTCGTGCATCCCAAGCGCATCCTGCTGCTGATGGCTGAGCGACATTCCCATCGGAGGCGGTTGGTACATCGCGGCGTGCTGCTGCTGTTGCTGCTGCTGGGGGTTGATCGCGGGTATATCAAACTCCTCGTCGCCAAAGCTGGGCGTGTGAAAAGTCTGCGCACAAATAAACAACCATCAAGTTTTCAAAATTGTGTTCTTAATCATCAAAGTGTTGAAATGTTGAAACTTTCTTAATTACTCAAAAACGGAGAATGGTTGTGATAAATTCGTCCCCAATGGTTGTTAGTTGGATGGCAGAATGTTAAAGTGAGCGAGAGAGAGAGAGAGAGAGGGAGAGGCAGTGGTTGTGGGTGGGGGTACCGGGAAGAGAAGGGAGCGCTTGTAATAATAAAAATGAGTAAAAGCTGATTTATAATGTTCATATAATTCTTCTTTATTTTCATACAAAGTTATGGGCCATATTTCTTGCCTGCCAAATAAATTACATCCCGAACGGAGACGGCAATGGCAGGCCGGGCGCCGAAATGGGATGTAGCGGCGGGTGCGAGGGAAAGCGAAGAGCCAACTCTATTAAAGTTAGTTGCGCGGGTCACCGCCACCGCTAAACGATGTCGCTGGCTGTCATTCGCCGCCGCTGAGTCGGTGGTGGCGCTTGTAGGTTCCCCGCAAAACCAACGAAACCATCACCCAAAAACACGACTCTCAAACCCCCAAAAGCAATGCTCTCTGTTAATATCCTACATTTTAATGTACTTTCCAATTAAAAAATGGCATGCTATGTCCTTTCGTAATACACTCTCCAAGCCTTCTATTTCGCTAAATTGAAGTCGCAAAGGGTCTCAAGAAATGATTGATATATGAACGCGAGTTGTGCGACGTTTGTGAGCTGGATGCTGCGATGGATGGGCAGCAGGATGGCAAAGAGGTCAACGGCCATGTTGAAGGTCGAGCCCAGGCAGGCAGTCTACTGCCATCGGTTGGCTTTCTCACAAACTCACACATTAATACGCACATACATACACATACGTACGATACCTACGTACACGTACATTCATACAAACGCCGGGCAAGGTCAACGCATAATAACAATTAGTTTATAATTCCCACTCTCAGTACTCTCTGTACCCTCAAGGTAATAATTTTCAGTCTAATCAAGGATGAATTACACACGGCGGTGGACATATTAACATTTACAACTGCTCCACGGCTATATATCTCTCTCCACCAGGGCGATTAATGGAAGTGTTGATGGCACAGGTGAGGAAAGAACCACCGAGAATAAAATTAATTCGTATGACTGCACGATACTAAAAACGTTAATTACTCCGGCCATTCCTCACTCGTATCGTACACGACCCGAAAATCGCTCACTGTACTTGGGGCCCAGCACTCTTCTCTCATGTAATATAAATGGAAACAAGGCGCATAAATTCAACTGGAAATTCATTTATAAATTTATTTAGACGTTTCCTTTTGCGTTGTCATTCCGAACATAATTCTTGTACCGTGAAGACACGCATTCACGCACACATAGATATTCCCACATACAAAAGTGTCCATTCCTATCCTGTTTGTGTACGTAGTAATAAAAACGTTCTTAAAGTGCTCCACAGTATTTTAGTACAAGTCCAAGTAAAGGCTGAACACACAACGATGTAATAATAGATTTTTAAAGTAACAAAATGGTGAAACACAGTATGCGAGGAAGAATTTCGCCATAGTATGCCAATCGATGTCGAAACCAAGCAACACCCAACAATTATTGACTTTTACTCCAAGAACATAACTGTAATAAACATAAAAATATCAACTATTTCACGTCTTCAATCACATCAATCTAATCCATTACAGTGATCTCTACTTAAGAAAAACATTTGGAAATTCGAGTTTTCGTGGCAGTCGAATGCCTAATTACTTAATAACATCACGAGGACCGAGAGCACGCAATAAAATGAAACAACTTGTCAATTAGCACGATTAGATGGTGTCGAAAAAAGCCACTAAAATGTGGACGAAGTGAAACCAATTAAAAATCGAAATAAAATGCCCGAAAACGCACCTTAAACAAACGCAGCATATAAAAGCACTTTAATTAAACAAGTTTTCGGGCAAAGCCGACCGAAGGAATGGAGGGGCAGGGGAGTCGCTGTGATCGACGCGATTAGCTCCTCTTCAATTGTAATTAACTCAGATCTCTTCAAAGTGCGCCATCGCTCCACTTTTCCGATGGCCCTCAATCATCGACATCTTCACGTTCGCCAGGGAAAAGCAGCAGCGATCCATTTGGTATTGGTTGGTATTCTCGTCGCTGCTTTGTAATTATTTTAATGTCGTACTTCATTTACAATGCATGCGGTATTGTATCGATTAATTAATTGAATAATGCGCTAGCTACGTTCGCAGTAGAAAAGTACATGACATGACTTGGCCATTGCAGAGGGGGCGAGGTGAGGTGAAGAAGGGGAGCCGTTCAGCGATCAATGCGTGCGATAAAATGTAATACACGCTTGCGACTTACAAGTTTGAAAGTCACAAGAGCACGAACAAACAAAACTGTTGTCGAACGGAACACAATCATAAGTTAACGATTATAGTCTTTCATCCAATCACGCGCACGACATCCACAGATCGACAAAACGAGAGAACACTGCCGTCCTTTGTGCATGGCCTCTTTTGTGCCTTACTCGGAGTTTCCTTTTTTTCAATTATTCTCAATCATATAAGGCATTAAACTGTGATTTGTTTTTATTGTTACTTTTCTGTGAGTTAATGGAATCGAAGAGGTCGAGGATTAGTTATGTGACCTCACTTTTTAGATACGTTGTATTATCGTTGCATTTGTTAGTGATGGGAATATTTTAGTATTTCATCATATAATATGATGAAAAACTAAAATATCCGGCTTTTTTTTGAAGATTTGTTCGTAATCCGATTAGTTCGATAGTAACTCGAAAGAATCTATTATCAATATGTTGTTGAAGTAAAGAGTAAAATTGTATGCATATTGTTTGCAACACTAGTATTCCAATAACATTTATGTAACATTAAAAACCTGTTTACGATGTTAGCCATAATTACCAGGCAATACGTGTTAATGGATAATTCTTCATGACAATGGAATAGTTTTGAATTAAGTTGATGAAATTAAAATGGGTTGGGAATTGTCATAATCAACAAAGTGATTAAAAGCATTCGCTTTCGAGAAAATTTAAAATTTTGTAATCATTTAAAAATTGACAGAGTACTGGAGTCTACTTTCCAAACTATGAGGCGGGCTTCCCTAGGGAAGCCTGGACTATTCTTAGGGGAGGCACGATTATTTACGGGGGTCTCCCTTGGACCATTACTGAACATGGGGACATTACAATATCACTGAATTTAAATTTCAAAAAAAACATCGCTTTTTTGGTCAATGCTAGGTAATTTATTTATTTTAGTAATTTATTTATTAACATTATTTGTAAATAAAAACGATTGAAAAAGCAAAAGTCTATCGTAATTTTAAAATTCATTGGAAATAATATTTCACTAAATAATATAAACTTTTCAATGAATTGTTATAAAAGCAATAAAATCTATTTTCAATCTGAATGGTAACTGGCTAGGTTATATTTATAAAATTGTAAGAGTTCTAAAGGTTAAGAAACATTCATTACAATATATTAACAAATAGCACTCCCAAGCAATAAATCATCCTTTTCCTGCTTGTTCCAACTCAATTAGACGTATTGTTATGAAAGGATTTCGGTTTAATTAAAATTTATGGCTTTCGTATCGTGTTGCGAGGAATAAAAAAGGAAAAGTTCAAGGACTGTGCTAAAAATAGATGAAAAGATGCCAAAAAAAAAAAGAACTCACCTGATCACCCATATTGTATCCGTTGTGAGGAAAATTCGAGTTTGGAATGCTCAGCGAAAGGTCAACGTTTTCGCTCCTCTGCAACAAATCAAAAAGCGAACGTTAAATGCTGGAAATCATCGACATCTAAACGAATTGTCAGACCTCGGCGCATCTGAGTGCCAGGTAATTATTACTTGTCTGTATGTAATCAAGAAATCATTTGTGCATTTTCACCGCGCGTTGTGCCGCGCATCGTTTTCAATGCATTTCCATGAGAAAAAGCTAATTGCCCTGTGCATTCGTGGCCAAAAGCACGGGCACAACATTTTAAGCGCCTTCAAATGTATTTATTGCGCAAGCCGCTCTGTTACCGTTTGCGTTTGTGAAATCAAAGACAAAACCCGAGCACTGCCATTGCGCAATCGTCGACCGGGAGGGAATTATTATTACGTCGCCATTATGCGACGACGAACTACAATCGGAATTGAAAAGAACTTCCACGAGCGCTCAGGAGAAATATTTAATTACCGTCTGTCTGACTACTTACAGCCACTTTGTTCGGAATGCAATCACAACAGAGAGCGAACGCATGCTTGCCTTCGCGAAGAGATACAATCTAAATCAGTTTCTTCCCCGCCTTGTTCGCGCAACTACAATTTAATTAACTGTTAAATTCACAATCGGACATTTCTATAAATCCCAGGCATTCGCCGGCGCAAACTTACGAGTGACGTGGTTAAATAATTTCATTTCGTGTCAAGTCATGCGGCAGTGACTCATCTGTTGCTGGCATGTTTTTCATGTTTCTATGTTTTAACAAATTAAAAAAAAATCCTTCCTCGATATTTCAATTCTAGAAATTTCCGACATTTTTAGAAGAGGTAATCAAAAAATTACATTGTTAAAAATTGACAGTATAATTCATATATTTTTTGATATAAAAATTTAGTGTGTATTTCGAATTAATTTGTTGAATTTTACCTTTTTTTTAGGAATTACAATATGTTTTGAATTACTTCTTCAAACTGAGATATTTGATTATCTGTTTGAATAAGTCGTAGAAATTGGTGTAGAGAGGCGGTTTTATGTACAAATTTAATAGTGGGAGATTTCTGACGATTTAGAATAGGTCTTATTCCGGTTTATTGATAAAGAAGAAGGTTGGATGGATTGTGAATCACATTACAGGGGTGTCTGAGACGTGTAAGATAGTATGTAACAAATAGCAATATTGATCGATAACGATATCTTTTCACATACAAATGATAATTTTGAAATTAGTCATAAATAAATGATTTTGTCCTTTTCTGATATATTAATATTTTCCATTTTTCGAAATTTAAAAGTAAGATGAACCATTAAGTAAAACGCAGTGCTCAATAAATCTTTATTAAAATATTTTCCGTGATATATTGATATATTTCTGACGTACCTAAGCTATGTTTATTTCAATTCCATTGCTAAATTGACGTTAAACAACTGTTTATAAAAAGTAGATGTTATTACTAAATCAAATATCCAAGGGCAAAACATTTAAATATTTTTCAATTTTCATAAAATTTCAATTTTCCCTTGTTATTGTTTGAGAATAATTAAATTTTAATTGAAAACAAGCAACAATAACTCATCAGCTACTCGCGCATTTCAAGGTTTCAATGTGGCAATGTTTCAATAAATTTCTCATATATACATGGTTAAAATTCCGAAACAGTCCGATTTAATCCGGATAAAAATCCGACAATCGCAACTCTTTGAAGCCGCAGTAATACCAATTGTCTTCCTCATTCGGCTGTAAGCGCACGTTAATATTTTATTATTTCATCCCTCTGTACGGCCGCGTTTTAATTACTCTTTCATAGAGAACCGGAAGCCGTGATTCATCCCGACAATACAGAAAAAAGTCGTAAGCCCCACAAATTTTAAATCCTATACGGCTCCATGGTTGAAATTACAATTATAACTTTAATTAATCTTCAGCTTGTTTTGTCCTTTTTTCTTCTCGACTCCCCTACTATTCCATAACTCGCACGCAGAACGAAGAGAAAAAAAAAAGAGTTATTACTTCAAAATTGGAAAATATAAAATTAATCGTGTGCAAGTACCGGGAACACAAACACACACAACCACATACGTGTGGCTTCAATTCGAATTTGAATAATGAGAGATTAAAAGTAAACATAGACAGGAGGTGGGGTTGGGAGGCTGCCACCAATCCCGAAGCCTCTGGTCGAATCGCAGGGCGTGCATCTCAATTCGGCTATGTGAGTGTGTTCCTAGTTGGGTCCTGCTCCTGCTAAATGCATAAAAGCATTACACAAACACACGATTCGCACGCGGCGCGCGTTTGTTTGCCGGAGGAGAAGAGCGAGCGGCCAGTGCCAACACTCGCACAGATACACACATTCACAAGCAAATTAGCTGCAGCTCTCCATCAAGCTTTAGCGCAAACCGCCCCGGACCTGATCAAATACGGCTAACAGCTAAGCCCAATTCGATTAATGCCCCGTGCGAGCGTTGCACACTCTTGCAATAGACCGCCACGTACAAGGCACCACCTCATCGACACACGACGACTACAAAGAACCGTCGAGAGGACACTTTGTATGCAGCAGTCCACAACTAGCAAACAATGATCTAGTTAACAATATGAAACACTGAAACACTTGTATTAAATTTTGGTATTATCGGGCTATGTAGTAGATGGAAATTAACTCAATCTAGTTGGAGAGTCCCTTTTACTCCTTGGTTTTGTTTTGTTTTAATTAATTTTCGGTTTATGGGATATTCAAATAATTGTTCGATATTTCATCAAATTTTGAATGCAAAAAGAATAATAAATATTACTTCACAAAGAAGAATTTCGACCAGTTGAAATAAAAATAAAACATGGTAGTACATGTTGTTATTGAAACTATATTACTTAACTATAATGCATTGATACAATGTTCCCGCTCCATTAGACCAACGATTGACAACGGTAGACTTGCCCGAAAGCAAGAAACATAAGGAAATTCACGTGATAGTACGTATTCGAATAGATAATAGTTAAATATGTTGCGTGTATTTCTTTATAGCAAAAATAACATTATACCGGTTTGATTATTATTACATTATTATTAAATTATTGCAACTATATATTTAAAACAAAAACTCACATGTGCATTAATTGATAACCTTTGCACAACAAAAAAATAAATATATAGATCCAAAGTATGAACGTTTCATTTGTTGAACAAAGCCATGTAAAACGAATTGCGGTATTTTACGTGACATGAAGTGGCAATAACTTAAAAACATCACTCATAAAAAGAAAATAATGGAAAATAATACGTATATGTTCACTTTGTAGCGAAACGCACATAGAATAATTTGTTTTATTGTCATAATAATCATGATAGATGATACTACATGAAAATAGACACTGAAACCTAATATGATACAACCATATATGATCAAATTACGCACATGCTATTAAATTCCCAATTCCACCGATACAAAATTTATGCCAATGCGTAAATATACATCCGCACAGCCAACCAAACGCAATTACGTTCGTTCTGCAATATGATTTTAATTAAATAAAATTACATACTAATTTTAGAGATTATATGCCATGCAAAATTACAGACACACAAACAAGAATGGTGGGCATTAAGGCGCAGCGGTACAAAGTTCACTTTGTTGTAAATCTGCACAAAAAAGCATAAAATGCAATTTACGCTGAAGGGAGAATAATAATATACACCTAGCAGGGTCCAAAATATAGATTTTTTGTCTTCATAAAGTTTTGATTCTTTAAAATGTCTGATGCAAGTTCCAAATAATAATAAATGACAGAGTTTTAACACAAGAAGCCATAGTTTTCAAATCGGTAACCTAAATTTTGAGCCACATTAGACCGCCGAATATATTTGTGTGACTCGCAAAGTTTTCTAGTTCCAAGAGGGGACCCGTCTATTCCGAATTAGAGACGTGAGTTAAGCAAAGGGCGGATCCCCCATCGGAGAGACAGGTGTGGCTCGGCAAAAGAAAGCATTGACGCCTAATCTAGTCTCTATCATAGCTTTTTTTTCGTTTGTTCGTTTTTGGGCTTAATAGGAAGGTAGTTTTCCTTGAAAATCACTAAGGTCCGTTTAAAAGCTCGCCATGTTGCCTAAAATATATATTTTCCAGACTGGTTATCATCATGATTGTCCTTTTTTGGCACACCATAGACGGCTGCAGTACGCCCTTAATTTCTAAATTTTTATGATAAAGAAATATTCAAAATATTCCGAAAAGCGTAGTTTCGCAAAAATGACCTCTTCCCTTCTAGTGAAGATTTCTTATTCTCAAAGATGTAGTAGATAAATTGCCTAGTATAAAATATGAAATGCATAATAATAATGCCAATAAATTGTTAATTACTAGACAATTCCACAGCAGGTGCATGGCTTCACAGTGTGCGAGGAAATTTAATCGATGTCCATTCAACGGTTTTTCAAAGTTGTGAATAATGTACATCAGCGAATTATGCAGACATGCTGCAGAAAATTGAATTCCTCGCTTAATGCATTGTGGGATATAAATTAAATATGCCAACGGCCCATTGTTACAATTTCTTTTTTATTTATATGTGTATGTATATATGAAGTTTTACGATATTGACTCCGCTTCGCAAAGTTTTCAGCGAAACGCGATTCGATTCATTTTCATTGTGTACCCAGCTCTCCGGCACACATAATGCACATAATAAAAGTCAAGTTTCCATTCGACAATCTATTTTGTAACACACAAGGAACACGAAGAAAGAAGGACGCGCGGGCAACGGCGAGGCAAAACCGGGCAGGCCCAAAATCTAAAAGACTCCAAGAAAGAGAATCATTAAAAAGTTTTATGACTTTTCGTCGTTCGCTGCGACTGTATATGTGTTGGTCTCCTTCTTACTCTCCACCAAAGACCAACCTCTCTATCTAGCACTATCCGTAGCACTTCGTTTAACCTCATTGGTTAGCGATGCGCTTAGGCAACCAAGAGATAAAGAGATATACATTATAATAGCTCCTCAAATATGTATTTTTCAAATTGTATGTTTCGGTTTCCCCCCATTTCGTGTGCTTATTTTCGGCTTCAACTTTACAGTTAAATGCACACGGATTCAACCAATAGCAGGAGGAATAGAGCGGAGGAAAAGAAGATCTTGCGATATTTTCTGTTCACATGCACTAACAACGGACAAACACACGACTGATAGATACACACGCCTATTTACCACGATTTTTGTGTCGTTCCAAATCGTGGCCTCCTTTTCCAAACCACGTCGTCGTTTTACGAAACCAGAGTGTAAACGTTAATTTTTCCATCGGGAGTTTATCATCGCCGGCGTATGTAAATAGTCAACATCGTTATCGAAGGGGGCAACATAAATATGAATACATTGGCTGTTGTTTGTCCAACAGTTGGTGGCATCGTCACTGAAAACCTGTTTCTCGATTCGTCCCCGTCTTTAGGCCGTTTCAGTTTTAGTCACACAAAAATTATAATTGACGGAGTCTACTGTCGGTTGTTTATAAAACATGTTGAATAATTTGGTACAGGAAAGAAACACTTTTAAACACTGTTTTACAAGATATTTAGATTTATTTGCGTACGATGCGCATTTCGCCGCGAGGCATCATCAGGTACCAACAATTTACAAAGTGCGTTCACATACTTATTCAAAAATATTTGGGGGTACAATATTACGGGTGAGGGGAGAGCGTAGTAGTAAGTCTAGCTGGTCGTTTAAGACGTTGTCCGCGTTATCATTTATGCGCCACACTAACCGCGCGGGGAATCCCCTATGTTCCGCGCTCTCCGATCACCTCAACATGGCGAACCGGGATCATACGTGTTCAATTGACGGCCTAAAAATTCTCAATCTGGCTCCCGAAGGCTACAAGCTAAACGTGCTTGAAGCCATATTTATATATACATATATAAAGGGTATAGAAATCCAGATTGTTTCACAAAATGTATAATTTATAACGTTATCATTAATTCTAGAAAATATTATTTTATTTATTCGACAACCTTTTTCTACCACATAGTGGTGTGAGAGAATAGTAACTTTCACCCGACCCAATCCGGTCTCGCTACTGTTGGTACTTTGCTCTGAACTTTTTGTGCATATGGGTTTTTTTCCAAGGCCCGTTGCAAGCGAATCGCCCAACCTTCCTTCATTCGCGTTTTTACCGCGAATTCACGGACGCACGCAGCCACTTGTTGAGTGGGGAGACCAGGTGGTCACCCATCCAACGCCTAGCTACGTCCGACGTTGCTCAACTGCAATGATCTAACGAGCACCGACCTCCACAACGCGGCAAGTCGCCGCTTCTAGGAAATATATATATATATATATATATATATATATATATATATACACACATATAACAGTATAAACAAATATTAATGCCGTAAAATGTCTATATGCAGCGCTATCATTTTCACTTCAGTTGCGTGATCAAAAAACACTCATGTTTTTTGTGTTTTTATTATTTTGGGAAACTCTAGAATAAAGCATTCAGTACGGAATTTAACTTCAATCTCTATTTCGAAAAAATGCATTTTGAAACAGACGTGGGAGCAATGAATATTTTGCACAACATTATGTCATAACTAAGTATTCATGTCAAATTGGATGGAGGGGAAGGGATGCCACCAACCGATCATTCCACATATATCCGAAAAGCCCGCATGAATCGCTCATAACAAGCAATTAACTGAAGCAGAATTTAATTCAATATTCGTTCCTTGCTCAATTGAAGTGAAGTGAACACAAAGCAAGCAGAAGCAGCCTTTACCAATGCTCCAAAGAGAGTACGATGAATAAAAAGACAAACGAGCAAATAATCATACTTCGTACAAATATATGCCCAGTTGAGGCTAATGAATGTATCATTGAACTGTTTATTTTCGACAAATGGCCGCGAGCTGAAATCGAACCGCGGCGAGAGAGAGAAAGAGAGAGAAAAGAGAGAGAAAGAGAGAAAAAGAGAGAGAAAGAAAGAGAAAGAGAGAAAAAGAGAGAGAAAGTGATAAAGAAAGAGAGAGAAACAATGATGATGATGATGATGGGAGAGTGACTTAGTGCGCCGCGAGCAAATTCGCATGACTTCATCTGGTAAGAATGTCAATACATCAGCCTAATTGATGCCAAGCAAAAATTTACACATTACTTGCACAAACATCAATTATCCTCCAAAGGCACTCTTTGCTTTGGAACATTTGCATTCGCTAAAATTCGTAGCCATTATGAAACGTATTATTATAATAAATTAATTCCGTTGCCACCTGGAGTATAATTAACGGTAATAAAATGTCATTAATTATTAAATGACTTGTATAAAATTATTTATGGCATGCAGTATCTAACCGGATATTATAAAATTAGTTTTTTATGTTTAACAAGAGAGTTGCTGGCCGACATTATACGAGCAACAATACATTATGTCACGATATAAAGTAATAAATCTTTGAAATTATAATCGATTATATCGCGAGATGACAGTATCTAATACCGGAGGAATATTGGCAACCAAAAAAAACACACTTATGCAATGATTTAATAAAAGATCCCAATAATACAATAATATTTAAATAACCAAATTTATTCCAGTAGAGAAGGGATGTGCATGTAGAGTAGGTAATGTTAGATTGTGTGTGACTCCGCCAAAAAATTACATATTAGGGGAAAAGGTTAGGTTAAGTTAGGTTAGATATTATTACATTAGGTAAAATTACTTAATTAGTTAGGTCAAATTACATATTAGGGGAAAAGGTTGCTCACCCCTGCTGTGGATCAATATAATGATTGAGTACCAACTTGATTTATGCTCGACCACATAAATGGCAATAACAGGCAATAATAAATAATCAAGTGGCAGTGGAGCGTGAATAACAAACGTCAATTTCGGTTTTGATAGATAAGCATTCAATCTGCGCGAGCGTACAACAAACAGGAAACAAACGAAAACCAATCGACAGCAATTCCTTATCAAACATATATAATTAAAAAGATCAATAAATGTCACATCCAGAAATACACTCTACAAACATTATACAACAACCGTATCTTATCAGCGTAATGAAGCCACATATCACAAGTTCACCTCGCAGGTCATCGCGCACAACTTCCACTTGCTTGAATCCACACACACACACACCGAGCACATGTAATAAAAATCGGTGAATAATAAAACTATAAACTAGATTAGATTCTTATTTATAGTCGGTCGTGTGCGCGCAACTGTGAAGTGGCTGCACTTTGCAATGACCTTTTCAATAAATGGCTCCATTTATAATGTCCCCACGCTGCTCTTTACCATCATGCTCTACAAAGTCGACGTCCATGTAATTCTCAGAAACATTTTTGAAGAACATTACTGATTGTGAGGTCCAATCTAACATTAGACGTTCTAGTCTACTTTTTTCACACAAATCTTATATAATGCCACATCTAATTTTGTTTTATGTTTGCTCATATATCTATGAAATTAAGACTGTTAAATAAGCATGAAGCCATTTAACTTTGCAAGTTTATGCTGATTTCTTAGTACTATTACTTCCCATAGAATTTCAAACAATTGCAATGTATTGCTGCAAAGTTAAGAAGGAAATAGCTTGTTTTGCTCGTCGTTTACATACATTGAAAGTGCAGAAAAATGACTGTCTAACTATTCATTATTTCACTTTTAAAGCAAACATAGAATTGTTACAAAGTTACTCAACTTTATAACAATGCAAAGGTCCAGGGTTCGATTCTCGGTATCGCACTCCACACTTTCTCAAGTTCTGAATAAGGAAGAGGATTAGGTGATGGGCCTGCAACTTATCCCCGGAAATCACAAACGCTAATTCTCGTAAGGTGAGAAAAGCTAACGTATTGAGGAGACATGTCAAAAATCGGTATCGATAAATATCGAAGTTTTTTAAACTTCTTCTTGACTTCCAAAAGCTAGTTGTCATATGATGACGAAATATCGATATTTATTTGTATCGATATGTTCCACTTTCGATATTCAAATATCGATATTTATCGAGATTATCGGAGTTCGTTTTTATCGACTTCAATATAAAAGAGATCCGTGATCTAATAATAGGGCGGATCCCCTTTCCCTCCTTTTGAGACGTCTGTCAAATTCCTCCACTACCACCTCCGTTCTTAATGATTTTCAATGTAGTGGTATATCAAGTAATGATTGAAATTCTCGGTAGCAATATAGTTTTGACATTCCGAGCTAACGCTAGATAAATTACCTCAAAGAATGCATCGATTCTTCCCATATATATTTCTATCGATATCGAAAAATAGAAGTATCTGTATTTTAATATCTCTGACATGTGTATTGTAATAATTGATTATAATTTTGTATTATTCTACAAGTTTCATTAAAATTTCAGAAAAGCTGCTTGTTGAATAAACATTTATGGAATTTAAAACACAACATAAACGTGATTTTTTTCAAATAATATATACGAACAAAAACTAATTGTAAGCAAAAGCTAAAACAACTAAATTAAAACAGAAAAAATACTGTAAAACTACAAACTCAGAGGATGCCTCTTATCATACTTATCATGCATAGAACAACAATTTTACCATCCCGTTAGCCTTCAACAAATAGCACGTTAGCTAAACGTGATACTGTTGTTTACTTAAATTGTAATCTAACTTAATATGCGTCGTAAAGTAATGAAAATGATTAATAAACTTCTTTGCAATCGAATCTTCCACTACACGCGCATGATAATGGCGCAATTAGCAGCATCGTAAATTAATTCCAACCGGCTATTAACTTTTCCACAGGGTGATGGCCGAAAGAACTCGCGCAACTTTTAATTAAGTTTCCAGCAAGTTTCTAAGATACACGCCGCATAATAAAATGTTGCACGAAAATGAAGCGTTAACAATGTTGACCTCACTGATTTCGACGAGATAAACTCGAGTTGAACTAACAGTAAACGTAATTATCGACCTTATTGCGTTCCCATACACATGCAGAGAAAAAAACGCACTTCCGTATTCGGGCATTCGAATAAACACAATCAGACATGAAAGCGCCCAAAATCGCAATTTGCTTGCATGAAACACGGCGTATCAAACCGAGCGTAGTTTTGCTTAATTTCATTAAGTCTGCTAATTTCGCCGTAATAGGCGGAAAGCATAAATAATAATCATAGTGCTTAGTGTGTAGCATCCAATAACCGTGCAGTATCATTAACATTTGAGCGTGGAATTATGATAATCAGGATTTAAGGCAATCCTCTCTCTCTCTCACTGCGTTGATCTCTTTGAAATGTTTCTGCGTACTAAACGCACCAAACAAGAATCGACAACAACCATTCGCTGGGTTTCGAATATATTTTACTCTAAGTGTATTATAATATACCGGCTTTGGAAATTCACAAACAGGAGCTTAAATCTCAACGACATACGCTGTATAATAAAATGATAAATGCAACAAAATGATGCTGCGTAAATCATTCACTCTGCAAGTGGCAGTAAATAATCAAGATCCATGGTAATTGCATGGGGAAAATTATCAAATATTTATCCGACCCAAACGAGCCTATTGTAATTATAAACTACGCCAAGTAGATGGTTGGCATGTAACATACTTTAGCACCTCTGGCGTTTTGTGTGTGCTTGCGAAAGGATTGGTTTTTCGTGAAAGTTATTTACCTCGGAGGCGATTTCATCTCTCTTATTCATCGCCATGGCAAAAAAGAACAGTTAATACATGTTAATAAATAAGAATCAGCAGCCGAAATTCACCTGTGTATTCCTATAGAATTATCAGCTTTATGTGTATAAATAAAAGTATTCATGTCTCGTGTTAATCCCATGTCTTCATGATCCTCATTTATTACTTTGTTCTTTTAATATAAATATATGGATGTATTCAAATTAAGAATTGCCGATACAATACTGACATACATTAATAACTTTGATATGCAGGATATTGAATTAAAAGGTGTTACAAGGTTTCCTAATATCTACAACCAAAGATACAAAACTAACTTGATAAATGTAATTATTAGTACATATATATTGTGTATATATTGTGTATTAGTGTATATATTGGTATTTCGTATTCGCTTTTATTATTAGTAATACCACTAGAATTTGACGTTATGAGCTATGTTTATCCAAACGCGCGAATAAAACTGTACCATCTAACCTGATAAAATTACATTCACAAGAATTTCATTATTCTTACTTACTTAACTTTCACTTTATTGTAACTTATTATTAATTATTTATTTCAAATATTAATTAAATGTAGTGGAAATAGTACAGTTGCATTCAGCAATTCTTGATTTCATTTCCTAGTGCTACATTCTTCTAGTTTCCCAGATACTTTATCACTTTATCCGGGTCAAAAGTTCACATTGTGGACAGTTCTGTGTATAATTATCGTGCATTTTTGATCCACTGCCCAGCCACAAAGAAAATCGGAAAAATCGCGAAGATGTATATTTGTATTCAGTATTTTTTTTTACAACTCTTCAAGTTTTCGAAAAAAAAAAACCGGCTCCAGAGACCAAGAGGAAATTCGTAAAATCACATTAAAAAAATATTATAAATTATAAATGGATATATTCAAATTATGAATTGCAGTTACAATAATGACGCAAATAATTTTCTTTTGGGTATATAATGTTCAATTCGAAGAGTTACAAAGCTTTCGAAGATTCTGCAACCAAATGTACATCATCATCTCTCAAAAATAACTTGATACATCTAATAATCACAACTTATTATTCTAGAGTTTTATCACATTAGGTCTACTTGTACATCTAAAAGATGCATACATAACAGTTTAAATTATTCCTTAATAAATAATTTATAATAATAGAATTGAAATTTACATATTCTCAAAGAATATTTTTAAATAATTCCAACTACATTGTTAAAATAGATTACCCTGAGCTATTTTTCATAATATAAGCGTTTCTATTTTCAATTGTGCTACATGATGAATCACTAATTAGACTAAAACATGGCAGCAAATTAAAAACAATTTAAAGACCTTTAATTTGATGCTATTTTAATGGTTGTATTACTAGAACTGGTGTAGCGGATGTAATTAACGCTCAAGTATCGTTTTGTCTGCTTGTAGAGTGTGTTTTTTTTTCAAACTTTCTCACAACTTCGAAACATTTGTAAATAATTAATGGCTTTTTGTAATAAACTTCTCTACCTGGCAATTTAAAAGTCGATAACGATTTATTATGAATATTTATTAGGATATTAATAATTCCGAGTTTGGTTCGTGCAATAAAACCCGTTTTGCGGCCTTCGAAAAACAGATATAAATGATACCATGCTACATCTAATCACTAAACAAACATAAATCCGTGGAAACTAAATTACAAAAAACCACAAACTCAATAAACCAACAATTACAAAAAAAAGAAACGTTAATCGTTTATTCGCACTCAGGAAAGTTGTATGTTAATTAATTTTTAAATTACCACTTCCTGCATTGGGAACAATGTCTTGAACGCACAATACGTTCAACTTTCGCACGGCCCTTTTTTCCCACATCACAACAATGTTGTATTACGACGCATTCCGCGGCCGCTTAATTTATTTTCTTTTCGAAATTTCATAAACATTAAGCACACACAAACACAGGACGTACGAAGTTAATAATATCAAGATTATATTTGTTTTTTTTTTCCGCATTAAAAAGCAATAAAAATTCATATCGTTGAAAAATAACGCTGGCAACAACCAACATGAATAGAAAAAGCAATAAATTAACTCCTCAGCCGGGTTAGAATGTAGGAGAAAAAATTGTTTCCAACATTCTGAAAAGAGGCTCGTAAACTCATAAATATTGTGCAACCGAGCAAACACAAAAGAATTTTACGATTGCTCCACATCATCTTCAAACACTAAAAAAAATAATCACCATAATGCTGATAGTACATTAATGACACAAACTATTTTATTTTATGTATTTATGTTATCCTGGAATAGCACGTGACGTAAACAACTGGAAATGTGAGAAAACATATTTTGTACTTATATGACTGTACAATTTCAAGGACAAGATGTACGAAAAAGTGTAAATTAGTGGAATATTTAATTTTGAAATGTGCTATCTAGCAACAACTTCAATTTGTTGTTTAAACAAACTATTACATAGATTTAAACAAAAAGTACAAGGACGTTTTTACAGAATTCTCTAAACGCTTTTCACACTAGGAACTTAACACTTTGGTTCCCTTAACGTTTGTGATCTTAAAAATGTCTGATGCAAGTTTCAAATAAAAAGCACAATAAATGACGAAGTTATAACCCAAAGAGTTATTTATTGATTGAATAAATTATTCAAGACATTAAAACTAACTACCTGTATAGCAAATTTTATCAAATTTATATGCAAATAAATGACGGATCATCATAAATTACCCAACATAAAAGGCAATTATTTGCATTATTAAAAACCCTGGGAAATGACTGCTTTCTGAAAATCTATAAATATTTAAAACTGTATAACTAATAACCTCTTTGGAACACACTTTAACAACCGGTTTCTTTCATTTTCATGGATACGATCTAAAAAAAAACTGTTGAAAAAGTCTTTAAAGTTTATGATTAGACTCAATTTTAACCTCATTAGCACGAAACGAACGAAATTTGATTCGATCTATTTTTAATGGAAACAGCGAAAGAAAGACTCAAAATGAAACATAATAGGTAACATAATAGAATGAACATATCACGAATAAAATAGCACAATTCACATAATCATTATTTCGAAAAGTTACTAATGCATTATTTTCCTAGAAGAAAATAACGAGCCATCGACAAACGCTAAGTGCATGATTGCATGCAAATAATTGCAAATTGTAAAATAGCCTCGTAAATTGCTTCCTATTTGCCCTGATTACGCTCTCCACCACTATCGTCACACCACTTCTCTACCACATAGGCGTGCAACCAACATGGCCGCAACAACAACTCGACAACGAAATATGCGCAAAAGGTATTTCGTTTCGTTTGGCTGTTTTAAAACAATTCGCGCGTACGAAACTCACCGAAATACAATTTAATTGAGATTAGGTTTTATTGCGTTGAATCTCTGCTTTAAATTTGTGCAATGTATAATAATTTCGTATGTAACGTTGTACGAGTCGTCTTCGTTATACATTTGATTTAACAGCGCTTTTAAAGTTGATAGGATTGTGATAGTTTAAAAGTTCCTTCAGTTCAGGAAACAAATTTACAGATATGTGAGAGTGATTTTTTTAATGTGTTTTAATTTTACTCGTTTGGTTTTGGTTCTAATTCTGATTAACACTAATGTTTACAACATTAAAGTAATAGTAGAAGTATTTAAAGATGC
>WSZQ02000008.1:473063-499970 GCA_019419845.2 Weissflogia rhopalogaster
TTTTTTTAGCGAATGCGCCGAACGAACAATCTTATGCACCTAAATGCACACAGTGAAGAATGTGCTCACCGAATTCCACGCCGTACTCAACATTCCAATACTCTACATCGCCACGGTGATCAAGTCGAGCTTTTCGGAATGGTCGCGACAATTTTTTGCGCCAATTACTCACCAAGCTTTCCACCTAATTTTAACCAACACTCTAATACTAATATCCCAATTTGAAAATGGTCAAACATAGTCTAGTTATTGTAGTAATACTAATTATTATGTTACCTCCTAAAATATTAAAAAAAACAAGTCAAACAAATCAATTATGCTGATTTGTTTGACTTGTTTTTTTTTACAAAAACTTAATTGTTCCTTAAACACATACACCGCATCAAGCATAAAGATATAGACCGATATGAGAAAATCATGTTTAGATATGCTAAATTGACTTAGTTTCGTGAAAAATGTCGTTTAAGCACATCCAGAGATTGATAGCTGCACAGGTTCAGAAATTAGCATACGATTGCCGGCAATGGTTCGCCAAAATATATGAGAAAATCATTTTTAGACGTGTTAAAACGACTTATATTCATGAAAGTTCGCTTTAATTTCAAATGTTACTTCCCATTTTAGGATCTATTAGTCTGTTACCTGGGCACTAATATTAACCAAAACGTTTAAAAACAGTAGTTGCACATCATATTGTATTTATCTATGTTATCACTGCCTGAAACTGTGAAACAGAGATGAGTTGTGTTTACTTTAACTATAATTATGTTGGCTGCTTTCTATTCTGTAACCAGACCTCTAATTGACACTGTAAAAATATTGTCTATTTCATGGTTTTGTGTGTCATAGAACTACCAGCGCACAAGGAGCAATTAATGTATTTCATAAATAATGTCTTGACATAATTTGTGGTTTTATTTACTTGAAATTTAATACTCCTTCTCATTCCAAGAAGAGTGTAAATAGCTGCGTTGTCGCAGTTAGCTCTCCAGACAATTGCAATTGCTTGGAGTCTCCAGCAATGTGAAGATTCAGCCTGCTAATCTTAGCTTGGGCGCCAGGCGTAGTTTATTTTTTCTCCTGCTGTTCGTTTATTTGCAGCTTTTTGCAGCATTCGAATACGCGCGCTGGGAGACAAATAAATCGCACACTAAATTATGCCAACTTTATTCCCTTCGTAAATGCAAATAAACTGCACTAAGTTCATAAAACTAATAATAAATTGCATAAGAAACGCTTAAAATCGTTTATTTAAAGTTATAAATTCAGATCTTTTCTCTTAAAACGCATAAACAATGGAGATAAAAAGAGATAAAAACTGAAACGGCGCGCATTATTCCTAATTTTTATTATGCAAAAAAGTCTCCTTTGATTTTGTGATGAATGCAAAACATGAAACACGCCTTGCGCTTTGTGGAAGGCAAACGCAATTTACCTTGCAAATTAGATATTAAAACATTATGTAAAATGCAAATTATAGGCTTGTGTAGTGTGGAAAAATGAGCGCTATAGCAATTGCACCGATGTGTCCTGATCATGATGACTAATCAATCGTGTGGATCGTATGGAGTGTGGCAATTTGCGAGTGCGAGACGGATTTGAGTGATTTTTACCATTCCATTGCGGCAAGGAAAAATAATTGCCGGTTTATTTGCGCGACGCTTTTGACGTTTATGGTTGCGTAGACTGCGTTTACCGCATGATGAACGCTCGCCAATTGCAATAAATAATTGCGCCTCTGCTGTATGTGCATATTTTCCGAGCTTCTAACGTTGGTTTAAAGTTAATTTCGATGGTATAATATAGGGAAAATAATAAATTGTGAACACCAATAGAGTTACATGAGAGAAATTTTCTTTTTTATCTTTGATAGTCGTGGTTACCATGAATAGGCACATTGAACTGATAATGGAAAGATGTGAAGCGAGAGATACACGTTTATCCTTAACCTTTGACTGTAGCAACATAAATAACTGAACAGATAGAAGTAGAAAACAGATTGTGGATACATTATTGTGGAAATATAGTTCATATAATATATTCTTTTAATTATACATAAATGTATTAGTTTTCTATGTTTGAGCCATAAATTATTTCGTCGTATCAAAAGTAAACAATACACATTTAACACGTAACGGCAAAATTCAGAACTAAAACGTGAAATTCAAACTTTGTTCTAAAATATTTTCTAATTTGCTTGACATAGAATGCCCATTCTTGTACGGATCAAGCCCTCATTAAATATAGTTTGTGTCGATATACACATTTACGCCTAGATGTTGGCAAATTATTGTCGTATATATCGTGTAAAAAAACATTTTTCAAAAATGTCGAGTTTTAGGTATTTATTTTATTTTTCTCAGATTGCTCGTATTACTAAGATTATAAATCATACATCAAATCGATTCAGCGAGAAAATAACGACGATGATTTCACTGATAGAAAAATTACTTGAAATTACTTCTAAAATTTCACTTTTATTTATATGTACCTGCCTCCAATACATACAAATTATATACCATTCGACTCAAAATGATATTTGCCACAATTACCTGCAACCATTTTTTTGATATCGTGTTTAGAAATCATGTTATATATCATTGAAGTTTACCATAATAACATCAACATTGCCGATCTCAAAAATGACTCAAGTTATTAGACTCAAATTTAATGTGTTATAAAATCGGTTCTAAGTAATCAAATGAAAAAAAAATTATTCCAAGAGTTTGAAGATATTTTCACGCTGAATATAATGGTGCATGATTTATAATCCTAGCAACGGGGTAACTATGAAAAAAATGAAAAACCTAAAACTGGACTTCTTTTTGATAAAACGTTTTTTGTACTATATATATATCTAAATAATTACCCAACATTTAGGCATACTTGTGTATATCAAAACAAACTATATTTAATGAAGAATCGATCCGTACAAGAA
Source organism: Weissflogia rhopalogaster (assembly GCA_019419845.2). Classification (NCBI taxonomy): domain Eukaryota; kingdom Metazoa; phylum Arthropoda; class Insecta; order Coleoptera; family Staphylinidae; genus Weissflogia; species Weissflogia rhopalogaster. The sequence goes on from WSZQ02000008.1 coordinate 476,002, forward strand.
TGGTCAATCAATAACATTCAAATTAGAAAATATTTTAGAATAAAGTTTGAATTTCACGTTTCACTTCCGCTTTTTGCCGCTACATGGTACCGATCGCAAAGGGTCCTCTTAATAACACTGCCATCTAACAAAGATGCTCGGAAACATTCCGTACGTCCCTGATTTATTGACCACACTTTTACTGTCGTTGTGGGGAGGCGGCGTGTGCCAAAAAACGCATCCCGAAATACGCATTAGCATTAACAGAGGAGCATCATCGGCTCGCTGCCATCAATCGATCGACAGGGGGCGAGTGGCAACGCACGCCACGCATTTTTTCTCTCCGCTGCGAACGCGCTCCATTTCCATGCGGCTGTAATCGAGAGGCAACGCTTGGATTTCGTCTCTGCACGCACATACAAGCGAATCAATTACACACGAATCTAAAAATACAAATAGTTTATGTGGCTACCAACACATACACGCAGAACTAACTGTGGACTATGTTTCCTAATGTTCCATCGAAATGGAATTTCAAACGAAACCGAGGCGAAATGTTGTAATTGGATTTGCACTGTACATTTCATTTGATAATTACTTATTTGTTTAGTTAGAAGCGCTATAGTTAGATTTAGAGTAATAAGTAATTTTTCTTGAAAACTTTTTGGTCTCTCAGCTAAGTCTTTGACCGCAGTGAAGTTAATAAAAAGTCCCTAAAAAAAAATTATTAAGGATATCCATAATGGAAAAAAATCGAGAGTACCCTTTCTCCTTTACATATATTATTCATATGGCCCAAATGAGTACAAATTTTGCGAGAGCCAAGTTTTTGACTCGGTGCAAGTGGCCTAAAATGACTATTAAAGTTTGACATTTTCAATTAAACCCTCCATAAGAGGACATATATACTCCATTTTCTCAAAAACTAGAAGAGGGTGCCTCAAGATGTTCAAACAAAAATTATTGCAAATTCAAATTGAAGAGGAACAGGCCAAGTAGTGCCTATCAAGGACGAAGACGAAGAAGAAATTCAAAGGGGAATGTGCTGATGAAAAACTGCATCATCTCTTTATTTAACCCTTTCTCCTATATTCACCGACTCGATCATGATTTCATTTTCATCAGCATATTCTTCTTTTACGTTTTCGATATAAGATGAGATCAATTGAAAATAGTTTAGATTAAAACTTCAAATTACCGGTCAAATTGCAAAAAATACTAATTTTTCAATGACGAAGCACCTTAATGAGTTCTTTATTTTGGTTCAAGTTTCAATGTATTATCTCTGTATTTATCTCTTTCTCCTATCTTTTACCTTCTCGATTATGATTTTTTTTTTCATCAGCATATTCCTCTCTGAATTTGCAGTTATTATTCTTCGAACATCTTGTGGCACCCTCTTCTAGTTTCTGAGAAAATGAAGTGTATATGTCCTCTTATGGACGGTTCAATTAAAAATGTCAAACTTTAATTGTCATTTTAGGCCACTTGCGCCAAGTCAAAAAATTGGCTCTTGCTAAATTTGTACTCATTTGGGTATTATAAACAACATCTGTAAAGGAGAAGGGGTACTCGCGATTTTTAATTTTTTTTTATTGTGGATTTTCTTGGGGATTTTTTACTAACGTTACAATGGTAAGTTTTTGTCCTTTGGGAAGTTAATAAATCGATCAATATGAAGAAAATAAGTCGATATTGTCCTAATATCAATCAATATGCCAACAAAATATGATAAGAAAAATAGATTTTGTGGTTTTGAACGTTCGTTTTAATAGAATATTCGATATTACGAAACGCTAAACATTAACTGTTTGTTATATTTGCGGTATTGAGTTCAATGTGAGAGACGTTCTTAATTGACTTCAATTATCTGCTATAGTTTCAATGACGCAAATGCCTCCTCGAACATTAAATTCGCGTCGATGAACGTTGTTGAAACGTTTATTAGTTTAAACGTATTCAGTGAAATTCTGAATGCAGTGAAAATCATGAATGCAGTGAAATTCATGACAACGGTAGATTTTCCTCAATGTCCTCGTTTTGTGTTGTTTGTGTTGCATACGTTAAAAAATCATCAAATGCTTTCAAAGCTTTGGAGGACGTATCCATAACCTGTAAATATTCTTCAGTTGCAAGTTGTTTGCGGTTCGCGTCGGTTGCGTTTGAGAAAAGCAAAATTTCTGCTTGTTGCGCGTGTTGTTTGTTGTGCGTGGCATAGAGAGTAAGTGAAGCGATCCCGTCTCCATACGACGACGTTTGTGCGTAGCGGAACTGATTAACTAATAAATTTATGGCGTTGCACGGTTTGGTGAGTCAAATATTCGTATTTTCGTCGCCAAAAATTTGAGTTTTTGAGTTGACAGCCATCTTGCTTGGTGCCATCCTCTTTGATCTTGGTCATAATCGTAACTAACGAAAGTATTTAGACAACTGCCAGGGCGTGTTTTATATATTTGCATGTTTCGTTTGAGTTTGAAACGACAGGCGTATGATGATTGAAATGTGTTTATTTGTAGTTTCTTGGTTGCTAAATCTTTCCAATTTGTTGCTGCACCACATGGTGTAAACGGGTACCACAACCCCGGTTTTACATAGATAAATTGAAGGTCTTGAAATCATGTAACAGTAAAAAAGATAATTTAAGAATATGGTTCATATTTTCATTCATCATTATAAGTTGTACGATTTTTCCCCGTGGTTTACTTTGGTGTAGGCAACCTACATTACATATATTTATAAGTAAAGTTGTAAACGTGTGGCGGCAATTCAAATAGTGACAGGATCGATTTTTTATGAACATTCCTCTCACAAGATGGCGTACTAGATTGTAGATGATTTGTAGCGATTTTAAATAATACTTTTCCGTCATTTTTCACATCAATTTCAAACAAATCTAATTAAAAACTAACGTCACAAATTTCCCCTTAATGATATTGTTTATTTGTAAACATTTGTTTAATGATTTCCATATTAAATGTTTATGCATGTTTCTATTTGCAGCACATGGTGCAAACGGGTATGACTACCCCGTTCGGAGCGGCGGCTCCAGCCGGTTTTCCGGCGCAGAGCGAAGACGTGAAGACGGCCGTGGACGTGAAGGACGTGCCACTGCTGCCGCCACCGCAGGCGGCCGCGGCGGGACCACCGTTCTCCCCGCCTCCACCGCAGCCGAACGGCGCTGCCGTGGTCGGCGTCGTCGGCGCTGAGCAGCAGCAGCCGGCGGCGGCACTGGGCAGTCCCTCATCGGCGGTGGCACGCCAACAGCAGATCGTTGACGCGGCAGCGTTACCAGCCGCCGTTGTCGCCGCACAACAGCAGCAGCAGGCGGTGGTCGCCGCAGCGGCAGCCGCAGCCGCCCAACAACAGCAGGCCGGCGAGACGGAACAGAAGCATGCGGCGGTGCAGCAACAGCAGGCAGCTAGCGTGGCACAGCAGGCCGCCGGTGTGGCCGTTGGCCCGACGGACGCCGCCGTCGATGGACAGGTCGCCGTCGCCGGTGGTACTGATCTCAAAGGCGAACCCAAGAGACTGCACGTCTCGAACATTCCGTTTAGGTTTAGGGATCCCGATCTTAGAGCTATGTTTGGGGTAAGATTTTTCTTTTATTTTTCGTCTATTTTAAGGGACATTTGTTCTTATGCCCAAAAAACAAAAGCTAACAATCGAAAAAATCGTGTGACACCGATTAGAACGCAGTGGTATTTTCGATGACTGCTGACCACAAGGTTCCGCGTTCGATATTATATTATTGATATTATTAGTTTCTAATATGACTAATTTCATTGAAAACGAATTTAATGACTCTAATCTCCATAAATGAAACAAAAAATTAAATAACTTCCAAGTCAATCGATGTAGTGGTTATCGAGATATATTCATTGATAATGAATAAATAATTCAAGCAATAAATTTCTCTTTCGGTGTAACTTCATCATTTATTCCCATTTTTATTTCAAACTAAATCAGATACCATCTCTCTAATCACAGATCATCTTTGCGCCCCGATTTTGAGTGCTTTTTATTTTGTTTATTAAGAGTCCAAAATAATGTTATAATAAAATTTTATATTTTCCAGCAATTTGGTAACATATTAGACGTCGAGATCATTTTTAACGAACGTGGATCAAAGGTATGCATAATTTCCTTACTCTTATAAAACCATATATATTATCGACTTGACAAGAATCCTATTGAATTATGAAAATAATCAATTTGCGACTTGATATAACCACCTGCATTCATTGCATTGCAAATGAAAATTCTACAGGCAGAGAGAAAGCACAATGAAATTAAAATCAAATTTGACGCTTTTTCATGTGCGCGAAAAAGGCCCGCCTTGAACTCCGAAGATAGAACCAGAAAAAAAAACTAAAGTACGCAAGTTCTCATTAAGAAAAGAGCAAAGAAAAAATCGGGCCGAGTTTTGTTTTATTTTCATAATTTGATTTCCACGATCTGTGAACGCAAACAACGTTCAACTGTTGATTAACCTAACGCATATTGACTTTATTTAAACTTTACCAGATCAAAAAAAGTTAAAACAGGGAATTTTCTTTTTTTACAAATGGAATGTTTTGCTTCTGCTATGATTTGACGACGACCATTGTAATTTTTCGGGGGGTTCGCCTTCGTTATAATAACTCTGCTTCTCCAAAAAACCAACAAAAATATTTATCTGAACGAATAATCTCGGGTTTCAATCACCTATCATGATTTTGTTCTGGCAACTTTTTTTTATTAATTTATTAACTTTTCCCAAACTGCTTTGTACATTACAAAACTCCCCTAAACTCTATGGCACTCTCTAAGTGTGTATAGACAAAATTTGTTTTTTTTTCTTTTAAATTTAAGTTGACTCTCCAACAAGAAATGAATCTGCTTTAATTTCTTTCGTATACACACACGATCCAAAATGCGTCGTCTCTCTCTCTCTTGATTCATTATCATTTCTTCTCTTCGTTATTTACTTCATTATTGATATACTACTTATTGATACCGAAGGATGTTGATATTTTTCCGCTTACATTAGTTGTAGTTTGATATTAAATGTGGTGAAGCACCGTTCCCTGGCTGTTTACAACAATATATCTATATATACTCGAAGCTGACACATATATATATATATAAATATATAAAACTTTTGCCACCACCAGAAAAATATCCCGCAACATATTTTTTGTATCTACCACACACGAAAAAGCGAACGTGTTGTTCTATTACCAAAGATTGTTTTTTGTTCACACATATTTTTTCTCTATACATCGCGTTTCCAGGCGTTTTCGCTCTTCTGCAATCAAAACCAAAAGATGCAAAAGTCCGACGGTAATTATTAATTCAGCCGTTGCCACAACTACTAAAGTCTTCCGAACTTCGCTATGCTATAATGACGAAGTTTGCAGTTTGTTGCATGAGTTATAAATTGAACGCTTAATTCACTTTGTCTCGGCGTACCCCTAACGTCATATTATTAATGTCTAGTTGAATTACGCTTGGAAAACAACGGGAAAACTGAATATTGCGTCTCTTGCATTCTGGTTGCATACCGCCACTCTCACAAAGGAATGACAGCTACTCGACCCCACAGATTTGATGGAAATTTGATAGATACTCCCTTATTACTAGAAGTCAATTCTGTAGGAGTGTGACTACAAAACTTCCTTAAAAATATCTTTAAAAAATAGTCTGCTATCGTATAGTCTGCGGTGATCGGCGATTCAAATTTAATGCGAAAGATTTTATCCTTTTTTCATATATTTTGATATAATTTTGCATTATATAAGCATATTTTAAACAACAAATTATTTCAATAGCGAAATTCAATCATGACTCAATACTGCTATAAATTACTTGGGAGGTTTATAATAATTTGGCAAATTATACGAAAGTGAATTAGAAAAATATGCCGTAAACATGTTTCGAATCATGGACCGCAAGATGAAGGTTCAAGGAACAGTGTTTTAGTGTTACTTTTGAACCATATGACCATGGAATTCCAGTCATATTCACTCGTCTATCAAATTTCGTTCAAATTCTTGAGAAGAGCCGATGTCCTCTCCTTGTCATCGAAAACGCTTAGGAAACGTGTGCCGCCTTGAAAGCAAAACATTTTGTACGAGCAGAGGTGTTTTTACTGTTTTCGTTTTTATTTTTCTTTTGGACAATTAATTTTTGTGTTATGGTATTTGATCTGGCTGCAAATTTACCCATTTATTGTTGTATTGATAAATGGACGGCTACTTGATTAGTTTAGTTCTTTGACTCACGGTGTGTTCACACGGAACGTAGTTGACGAGAAAACAGAAGCGTTTGCGTTGATTTCATCTCTCTATAACTCCTTTTCTTTGGTTGCCGATACCAGTGTCTTGTACTTTTTTTGAAAATTTTGTTGGGTTTGTTTTTTGATAATTGAAAGTTGCTACTATCAATAACCAAAAACACGTTTCACTACACATACCGCTGAATATCTCTAAGTACACATGAATAATAATCGCATCCAGTCGAAGGATTTTCTGATAGTCTTCACTAGCAAAAATTGCTCCAAATCATACAAAAACATCTCTCTATTTTTCTTGTACTACAACATAATATTGCATTTGATTTGGTTTGGTTGGACTTTGAATTTGAACATATACTGATTCTCTTCGTGGTGATGATGATTTGATGATGATGGTGATGACACTGGGCCGATTATTGAATGTTCTGACTGAATGTTTGGCATCATGTAATCTCTTGCTAGTACTATTCTAGTAGATGTATTTGTATTAATCCACGCGCGCGTGTCACGTGTTTCTTTTATTTTTGACTATGTGGGGGCCAAAGGCGGGCCAAACATCCCAGCGAAAATTTATTTCTCAACTCTTCGACAACCAAAACTGTGCGACGTTGTGTGTAGCGCAAAAAATCGCAAACATTAAAACTATGAACGAAGCTTTTGTTGTTTCTCTTGTTTTGTATCTTTGGCAAACTGCTGTATTGAACCGAAAAAAAAGTATACACCAACACTAAAGAGAGTTTTGATCATTTGTAAATAGAGACAAAAAGCAGCCAACAAGTTGCAAATCTTGTTCCACCAAAATGTGATCAGAGCTCTGATAGTTTGCGAATCTCGAGCCCTTCAAATCAAATAGACTTCAAAAGCAAAACCGAGATGAGATATATAATTCTATAAATATTATACATATATATTATATGGAATGATATGAAGCTTTAACAGTGTAGTAGTTCTAACGTAACGGAGCTTCTAGACGCATGACGTCTAACGTAACTATGTCATCATGTCATTTGCACGCTGTTTTAATGCATGTCTTTGTCTGTCTGCATGCAGGGGTTCGGTTTTGTAACATTCGCAAATAGTGCTGATGCGGACCGCGCACGAGAGCGACTTCACGGCACCGTGGTTGAGGGAAGAAGGATAGAGGTGTGCATGACTTCTCTCGTTTATTATTATTATTATATATTATTATTATTGTTATTATTACGAACAAAACATATCCTGCTCTGATCCCGTTTGACAATTTACCCCCTTCGAAAATGAACTACCTGCAAATTCATCCACCCACCACCAACCCTTCGAGATGAGAATCATAACAAGCAAAAAAAAAAAGAGTAAACAATGAACGACGCTAAATAAGCATTGAGCAAAGAGGACGCCAAAAATAAAGTCGACGAAATCAATGGAAGCAGAAAAATGAACGGTTTCTTTTTACACTTCAAGTCGAAATTGTTAAAAGAGGAGCTGCAAATCTGAACAACACCACATGTCTCACCCCTACCTTGGTCGATACAAGGCCGAAACTACAACTACTCCCTCAAAAATCGTGTGGCTTGCGCTGGCTTCTTTATTTTTTATTACTATCGTATCTAAGTGACTAACCAAGTTTGCTGCCCACCACTTCCGAATACTTTTGTACGAACTCTTTAACGGTACCCTCACCCCGTCTGGACTCATACAACATTCCGAGGCGAAATGGTCTCGCAATCAAGACTTGACGTTGACTTTGAAATTTCTGTGCTTCACACGTATTCACACGTTGTGTTTGGACGTTATTTTGCCACACATACTTCACACACCCAAAAAATATACACACACAGACACACACCCGAAAACACCAAAAAGCAACAGCAGCACTCTACAATTAAAAAGAAAACACCACTGTTTACCGATTCTCTGTGTCTCTCCCAGGCGGTCGGAAGTCGAAAAATATGACTGAATAAAAAATTAATACTGATGAGATATTGAGATTTGGAGTGGGATGAGTGGGAGTGAGAGAGGGGGGAGTAATGGGGCGCACACGCTGATGATAAAACACGGTGCGTAGTTGTGCCCAACCCGAAAGAAAACCCATCTGAACAAAACCAGCGGTCCTCTCAAGCCACGCGTCGGTATCCTTTGTTGTGAGGTAAGTGGGTAAAGATCGGAGAAGCTGGATCTATGCCGTCGTACCAATCCTGCCCTACCCGCCCGCCCAAAGAACGCAAACAACACCAAATAATTTATATATACGATGCTCCCCTTCGACGTTTTGGTCCGTTTATCCCCGCATCCCCGTGTCCTTGGGGTGTCCGTAAACCACACACATACTCAGAAGCTATAAAAAGCAAAGGGAGATGGAGCGAGCTGCAAAGGGATGGTTAGTACTGCGTGAGTCAGCAAGGACGGCAGCTAGGATTAAGGGGGACGGTTTCTGAAATCAACTTTGGACTTTAAACAACATTAAACATCAACGGGAAACACAAAAACTTTTCGAGGGTGGAAAATTAGCTCTCTTAATCCTTGTTCCAGTTCCTGAACTCCTCACACATCATATGTTGTAAACTAACTTGAAATAACAAGAATGTTTTAAAGCAGCAAATGGCGTTTTCACTTTATTGAGTCATCAATCAAACTGCTATTTCGAGTTGGATTTATGTGGTTTACAGACACCAACACATCCCTTTACTAAGTTTAAGTACTAGGACTTTAAGATAAACTCAGTAAGATTGCATAAGTTTTTAATACTTACCAATCCTACTTTGTCGGACGGAAACGCAAATTTGCAAAACGAAACTTTTATTTATTTCTGGTTATCTATAAACGTAGATTTTTTGTATCAATATATGAAGCACAATTTTATTTGTTATACACCATCTGAAATGTTTTATTCATTTCGCGACAACCGTAAGATGGGAGGCACGGCACGATCGTAAGAATGTGACATCCCGGCGCCTCCGCCATATCTTCGGTGTCTTCGCGTCTGAATATTTTGCGGTATTCAAAAAAGTTTTATATTGACTTCTCTTGCGTTGATTCAAACGTAAACCGCATTCGGTAAGCCACCAAATCAAACTTGCAGATAGACATTAGAATTGTAAATGTTAGGTATGTACTTACTACCACGGTGGCCAAATGCGGTTGGTTGTAACACGGTGGTAAATTCAGCCAAAAATCGTTTTGCATAATTTTGCGTTTCTTCTTCGTAGCGACTAAGGCATAGAATTGTTCAACGCTAGGGACTTAATTAAGGCGTGTGCGAATGCTCTTCAACGATGAACGTCGACGCTTCCGCTGTCGAAGCAATAATACGAAGGTGGAAAACTTTCCTCGTTGAAGAAGTTTGTGCTTGGAATCCGAGTCGGCTCTGAGCTGCCAGTTTACTGCCGCATAATTAACATTACAACTCCCCACGTCAACGCAACGGTGGCGCGGCGAAAACTTGCTTAGTGTGAGGCTGAGCTCTTGAACTATGCCTTCGAAATGTTTGATGATGATGATAGATGGGCAAGCGACTTTGGTAGCTCGGCGCCGCTTCGGCATTCCAACAACATATCGAGAAGAACTCGCAACTAATTTGAGGCAAACCTCTTTTTTCTTTTTCTCTCTGTATCGCGCCCTCCTACCGCGAATCGAACAGGTGAATCCAGCAACAGCACGAGTACAAACCAAGAAGCCGCCGACATTACCCACAGGTTCGTATTCGGTCTTTCGTTTTTGCAGAACGAAGCGATTTATATTTGTAACAATTTTTAACCCTTTCGAAAAAACACTTGCATATTGGACACACCCCACAATACCCCCTCGCATCGCCTCTAGGTACAAACACAAATTTCTCTCCCATTTCTTGTTTCATTCTGTTACCAATTGTTGAAAGTACTACTTTTATGGAACGTGTCTCGGCTTTGTGTTGAAATTTTTTGAACGATTAATTGCATCTCTGCGATCTGTGGCCACTGACGTACTTGTTTTATTTGTAGTTTATTTTTCTCTAAATATCTTATATCCACAATAACCGTTTTGTATCGTTTATGATTTGTGATTACTATCTTTTATTTGTTTCGGTGGCTTTTCTGTTTCTATCCCGTTTTTGTTTTGTTGTGTTATGTTCACACACTCACTTATTTTCTCTTGCTGAAGACACACACACACACCTAACACCTCAGTACACACCAAGTATACAGGGTGTCTGTGCGCATTGAGTTTGATTTTTTGATATTACTTATATATATATTTACCATAGGGAGCATGCGATGCTTATTAATTTCTATTATTTCCTTATGATTATACGAATAATCTTGTTATATATACATTGACACGTGTTTCACTAGATTCACTGACTGGTCTGGTAATCTTTATGACATTGTGTGTACAATTGTGTAATTGGTAATTGTTCTTTTCAGTCGCATATGTCCTTATAGTCGCATAAGAAATTATGTATTAATCCATATTTTGAGTAACGTCTTTTTGGAGATTGATGTCAAAATCAAATATACACTGACAAACAAAATAGTAGAGGTCTGTAGATTTGTTTAAGACATCGGTTTTGTCCAAAGCTTAAATGCATTTGAACCCCCTTAAACGAGCTGAATGTTACAAAATGCATTTTGTCGCTTCTTGATTAATGTGCCCCTTTTTCTCTGAGACAAAATCTTATCTAACGCAACTAAAGGAGAAAAGGTTAGAAATACGGAAGGTTAAAATAAAAATGATGAGAAAAGGTTAAACGAACAGACACCTTGTATATCAACAAAAAAGTATATGTACAATTGTTGAATCCGAGCTCTTTCGAGTGATTTCCCCGTTAGGCTAACGATACACAATCATTCCAAATATCGCAAGATACAACAACAATCAATCAACACACACTGATATTTGTATACGAGTGTCGGCGATGATTACTAAATGTTTTTCGTGCTTTTTGTAGTTCCTATGTGCGTCCAATGGCCGGAGGCATTGCGCGGCGTCACGGCCATCCAGCGTGGGCGCGCGCGCGCAGCCGCCGCCGCCGCCTACCCGGCTGCCGCAGCGGCCGCCGCCTTTGCGCGCCACCCGGCGCCGCTTGCCGGCGCGATGAGCTACACGCCCGTGCTGAACACGCTGCCTGTGGATGCCAGCGGCGTGTACTACGATCCGTTCCTGGCGGCGCACGCCGCCGACCCGAACTACAGGTTGCAGGTACGTGGTGACTACGCCGCCTTCCGTTATCCGCACCCACCCCATCTTCCACCACCCCCGTATCCTTACTATGCGCAGCCCCATCCGTCGATGCTTTACGGCGGTGGTAGCGCTGGCGCGGGTCGTTATCGTCAGCGGCGTCGGCATGCGTACGACGACGATGAGTACGAGGACGATGATGATGACGACGATGCGTACCAGCGCGGCGAGGATGACGACGACGGCGGCGACGACGATGAAGACGACCGTTATCATCATCATCGTGCTGACGATGGCGGCGACGACAATGACAGCCGCCGAGCGCGTCACAAGCGCGACCACCGCTGCTCCTCTTCCTCCTCCTCCGCCTCGAATCATGCCAAGCCCAAGAGCCGCTCGCGGTCGAGTCCCAAGAAGATTCGGGTGCACTCCGACGACGAGCGCGATTAAACCGAATATACAGTATCAATGAAATGCGCGCGTAACAAAAAAACGGGCGCAAACTAAACTGAATGTAACGCGTTTATGTCACACACTCACACAAATCATTTGCAAAGCAAAGCAAACGTAACTTTAAAACTTCTTTGCTTGTAGAGTTAATGAACGTATTTGCAAACGATCTATGCATATTAGATCTACCTATTTACTTAATAGTTTTTAACGACGGAATTTACGTTTTATTTGTTTTTAATTTAAATACTAAACAGTGATTGACGATATTGGATGTTGCACTGATATAAGATTAATAAAACTTAACGTAAGCTCATTTTAACCCCGTACAATATCAAGTATTATAGTATTTCACATAGAAATTTTAGCAAAGCAACTTCAAGAAACCAAAGATTCAATACGCAATGCATTGACATCCGATATCAGTAACAATCACTCTTATTCAATATATTTAAAAAATCGATTTGTTAGTTAATCGTATTTATTATAACTAAATGTTTTTTGAAAGCTCACTAATTATAGATAATCGTTGGTTATATACGTTTCTAGTTTAAATCTGACAATATTTGTGTGTGCAAACAAAAAACTAGTTAAGTTTAAGCGCATTTTTCATGTTTTCAATGCACATTAAGTATTCTATTTCATGCATTACACAGATAATTAAATAAATAAATATGTTATTAGAAACGAACTTCTGTCTGTGTGTATCAAAAAACTGTAAATAAATATGTTATTGTTGTCCAAACGCACTGATAACATATTTATTTAGTTTAATTCTCTCTCATACTTGTGTATTTCTTTTCTATTTGTTTCTCCAAAAATCGTGACTGTATTTTGGGTATTGCTCGTTTGAGGCAAACCTTATCCGCCAAAATTTTCTCTCCCGTTCACATCCACCTTCCTCCACCTTCACATCCTTCCAACTCCATCCGTTATTATGGATTTGATGGCTAGAAAGCCGATATTGCAATAACAAGTGATAAATCGTGCGCGTGTAATCATCCCCCTTCCCGTCTTATGTGCGTGCTGCAGTGGAAATCTCGAAAAGTCGCCGTAAATGTCACAATATCTATATTTCCCTGCCCTCTACCACTTGATGGAGGTGGTTTCCGTTGGCGAGAAGGAGGTTTATCAGTTGTTAGGGCAAGATCGAGACTAGATCCTTCAACATGAGATGGAAGGGTTGGAAGGATCGAAGTCCTCAACCTACTACGAGACACACAGTCACACTGACGGTGGGCGACTGCGTGTGCTTTCGATGTAGCATGGCGTCTATGTGCATGGCTCGATTTTGTGTTTTAGGCCGCAGCGGCAGCCGCACCGCTACTAAAAACACCTCTGTCGACTGCCCAACAGGCCACCTACGCGGCGGCGGCGACGTACACGGCCGTCGCCGCCCGGTATGGTGCGGCGGCGGCGGCAGCGCAGCCGGTCGCCGGCTATGCGACCGTCGCTGGCTACGGCCGCGATTACGAGCCATACCTGGGTCATGGTATTGGGCCGATGGCCTATGGGGTAAGCACATATTTCTTTACTGCTATTATATATTTTAAATGTAAAAGAATATTTATCAATGAAAAAAAGCAATTGGAAGATACAGTTCTCTAATGATTGCTTTACCAAAGTTTAAGAAGATTGATATTAGTTGAATTATGTCAAATTTATAAACATTCAGCTATTTTTGATCTAAGCAAAGTGTTTTTCAAGTTAAACACAAGATTGTCAAAAGATTTACATAATTTATGGTAAAATTATTTTAAATTTTTGTGAAATCATTTCAACATATGTTAACCTGAAATGTTTGACAGATTTGTAGTGATTTGTCGTTCAATAACCTTTAAACTATTTGCGAGCAATTAAACATAGCAAATGTATAGAACGTACACTTCCAAGATGTTTTAAATTCCGAAAAATGGATTGATATTAGTTATGTTACAAATATTATCACGATTACTCATCATTCAACGCCTATAATTTAATCATTTAAGGCAAATTATATAATTATTCCATATTTGTTGCAGTTACCGACATGAATATTTTTCTAATAGCGATTTTGGTTGCCTACATTAAAAGCTTCCATTTTAAAAAATAACCATTAGGGCCAAATTTAAACCACAATCAACCTAATGCTTGTTGATTCTACTAATTATTGATTATTTTTAGGCCGCTATGTACAGAAACGGATACCGATACACACCGTATTGAAGAGACATATCGGCAGCTCGTGGACGGCCTACACAGAAGATTAAGAAATGAGAAAACCAAGTAATACAACAAAAAATACTCACACACGATGTACATGTACGTAGCCAAAGAGCTGTTTAACTCACTAACGTACCCTTGTGATATTCCTTCAGCTCTCTCTATATATTTCTAACAATAACGTCTTAAAAGCAAACAAAAACATTGAAATTGAACAAACACGCATTATGCGAATGCATCTTGTGACAAGAAATTGACGTAACATAAAGTACTGCAAACAATACTGCACGACATATGTTAGATTAAAAAAAGAAAGAAAATGATATGAATATTGCGTCACGGTCTGACTCTATTGATAAACATATATATTATATTTAAATATCTCTTACAATTAGTTCGTAAACGAAGCAAATGTGTCATATTTCTTAAACGTAACGCGCGTAAACGCGCAGGATAATAATACTAAGGCAGGAGAAAGAAAATACAAATGAATCTATTTCAGATGTGCATGATGCGTATGAGCGGCGCAAAATTGTTGCGAATTTATTCATAAACATGAGCAGTGAGATAACTGATAATTAACTGATAGAATTATAATTATACATATATACAATACCGCGTACGGCAAACTTATCACAAACACAAGAAATATTCTATTATATCTAGGCGTAGTTTTGCCTTTTTCTCAAACGCGACCACCATAAAATAAATAAACTCCTCCATGAACAAACAGCTCCGTAAGTTTAATGCAAGAGAAACATCACGAATTCGTTTTTAAGTTACATTACAAGGCAAACAGATAGACGTAGTTTTTGCTGCAGATGACAAAACAGGAACTGGAGCACAAATATATATGTATCTTATTTTTACGTAATGTTTTTGTTATGCATGACAAGTCATACCTTGTATATTTATTACATTTATTGACTTTTCACAATGGAAGTCTTATCGAAATACCGTATATATGATATTGTTTAGGTAGGCGTTAGTTTTAGTTCGTTTTTTTTTTCTCTGAAAATTTAGAATTGTAGGTTATAAACAGTGTTTTTGAAGGTTATGTAGAAATATGGGTGGAAAACAAGGTTTGGGTTTGTAAAAATGGCAAATATTTGATTATATATCATTTTTTCGGAATAGTGATTTCCGATGAATTTTTCATTTAAATCAAATAATTGCCAGTTGCACCAATTGCGCGCGAATATGTGTAAGTAATTAGAGTATATTTACGTAGTGTAGATTGTACATATTCATGGGTAAAGTTTGTCGTTTTATTTGACTCTCAATGGACAGGACAATGAAATTGCTGTAAAGAGCGCTGCGAGCACAAGCATTCTCAATATGTTGCATGCACTGATTTTTTAACCGATTATGATTATTTTTATATGTCGTATACTAGAAGTACTCTAGAAGTATCGAAAGGAGATGATTTATTCTTTAGTTGATAGCTGGTAATCAACACACAAAACAACTGTGTTTTTGTGCGATTGTGTTGTGACAAAAGCATAATGTGCATGCACGTGCGCCAACTTTGATAAGTTGAGGTTAGCCAGATAAGTTGAGGTTAATTCAAGTGATGGAGGAAAGAAAGACGAAACCAATGCCAAATCTACTTCATTTTAATCAATCAATGTTTTGACTAAAATTGTTCATACTTAGCTAAAAAGTATGGTAGACTCATTGTAAGCGCCCACGAGGCACGCAATTGCTAAAAATCATTCACACAATCCGACATGAAATTTTTTTCAGTAAACACGTAACACTTTGAATGGTTATTTTCTGTCTAGGCAGCTCTCATAATTAATTTAATTTAGGCATAATTAATCATATACTAAGTAAGTACATACATATCTCTTAATCTCAAAGATTTTGTTTTTTTCTGTTTCTTCTGTTTAGGGTTTTCTTCTTTTTTTCGATGACAACTACAATCTCAAAATGAACAAATACTTGCTCTCTATTTGATGTGACAGTAACTAAACTTTATCGCAATTAATCGAATATGTTCAATTCTGCAGGCCCCGCTCTAGTCTCAAGTTTTGTTTATTTTTTTGTGTGTTTGGTATCTCGTGGTTTCTTTTGAAATGGAAATAAAGCAACAATTAAAGCGCATCGTAACAGCCACTCTAACCATTACATTGCAAGTACATAACATTTAAAAACTACATTATGAGTAAGAAAAGATTACGATTAAGATCTACTATCCATTTTATGTTACATACGATATAATAATACATAGAGCTATGCATAAGAGAAAAGAATACTAAGAATATTTTACGTTTATTGTAAAAGCACAAACTTGATGATCAAGACAAAAACAAAGATGAAGAAAACAATACATTACGTACGTATTTACTGTACTTTTCTTTCGTTGGTTTTATTTCTTTCATATAATCCACGATGTTTTCCGCATGTTTTCGTTTCGATTTCGATAACAAGTATGCAGTATTATATATAAAATGATAAAGATTAAACATTGAAATACCATACGCCTTTTCTTTTTTATTCCTACTTTTAGGTTTTCAGTATGAACAATTTGAGGTAAGTAACTCTTAAGTATTTCTTGAGGCTAAAAAAATATTTCTAGGTAACCTCTACAGGCACTAAGGGTTAAGTATATGGATATCTCGACACCAGTGTAACCGAACCCAACCGAGTTGGCAGAAAGATCTGAGTTGTAAGCCTCTAATATTATTAATTACATGAAAAAAGAATAGAGCTAATGACGATAGTAGCCTGATGACAAAAGTTTAATATTTACCAGGGGCTGCTCAACCTATCGGCCTCATCCAGTCGGGAGCCATTCACGAAATTTGAAATTGGCGCCACTCCGGTTGATATATTATCCGGATTCCACAGGAAACAAAGAAAAGAAAATGTTAATAGAAAAAACACGAAAAAAAAGACTGAAGATCTACCTCAATCATATCGTGGACGGTCGGATAGCTCGGATATATAGTATATTTGTTGATTCTGTTGAGAATTGTAGATTAAAAATATAGGTTTTGAAGGTTACGTTTAATCTCAAATCATTCTATATACTTTATACTTCTATATACTTTAGGGTGACAGAAATAGCACATGAGTACCAACTGTTTCTGTTCATATTGTGGAGTCTAAACAGTTGATATCAAGATAGCAGTTCGATACATCGATAAGGTGTGGGGTGAAAACTGAGAAATTGTGGTGAGGATATGGGATGCATGTTGAGACCCATTTTGATGTATGGTATGGAATGAATGGGAGGAGCAACAGCAGGTCTGGTTCCTGAAGAGTTTGATGGAGTTGAAGAAATCGACTCCGGCGCACGTGGATCTACAGGAAACGGGCAGAATGCTCCTGAAATGGGAAGCGGTTGTAAGGTTGTGAGGTACGAGGAAAGATTGATTAAGAATGTGGGAGGGGCGTAGCAGCAGGGGGTCCTGTGAGTGGGTCGTTAGGCGAAGACGGGCGTATGAGAATGTGGGGCGTCGATGGCGGTGGTTGAAGAGGTGTGTGTGGAGCACCCAGTGTACGAAAGGGTACAGGTTATCGGGAGGAGACCACGGTACTTTAGAGATAAGGGTAGTGAGACGTCATTGCTGACTAAGGCTAGGTGTAAATGGGAGGAGAGAAGAATGGGTATCGCAACGAAGAGGATGGAATATTTCCGAAAAATGGCTGGCGTAAACTGGAGGAGAGTTGGATGTTATTACAAAAGTGGTGTTGGAGAAGGGAAGGAGAAAGGCGATCCTGAACTCCTAGCTATTGTTTGGTTAATTTTGGTTATTATTTATTTAAGTCGATACTTTCGACAATCGTACGTTGCCGAGAGTATCGATCACCGCCATATGCACGTACAAAGTAAATTAAATCATATACCATATTCAACGAACTAAGGGCACTCACAGTTGCCAGTTCCGAAGACTTAGGACACATTTATTGGATATGCATTATCGATTTAATTAATAAATCCTTGTATCTTCTTTCAATTCCAAGTATCTATATTTTCATTCGGTACTTTAGAATCGATTCTTTTACTTTGAAATTTTGACGGCCCCAGTTTTGTTTATATGAAATAGAAGTACAAAGTGAACGATTTACAATTAGTAAGAGAAACAAAGATTTTTTGAGGAAACGTGAGGGAGGCAGAAAATCTGTCCACGTAGTCCGAAAGTCTTTGTTGC
Source organism: Weissflogia rhopalogaster (assembly GCA_019419845.2). Taxonomy (NCBI): domain Eukaryota; kingdom Metazoa; phylum Arthropoda; class Insecta; order Coleoptera; family Staphylinidae; genus Weissflogia; species Weissflogia rhopalogaster. Next base: position 494,200 of record WSZQ02000008.1, read on the forward strand.
GTTTATTATTAAGTCGTTCACCGAAATAGCACTCTTGCGGCGCGCATTTGCTGGCTAAAATTGCGCCCGCGTATAAATATAGTGTCGGTTTTATGTGTTTAGATAGGCATTATTTTTATATTTAGATAGGCGATGGAGTTTTTAGTGTCCCTAGCATCGTATAAATAGCAGCATGCTGCGGCAGCAACGGGCAGGCAGGCGTCGCGATGCGTCGACGTATGTATGACGCCTGATATTTATATCGCGATTCTATATTTGACTCTCCTACATAATTAAAACAAGTGGCCGACTCGCGGTCTAAAATAAGCTGAGCATTCGAGCGCGCGCCGCTGGAGCGCAAATTGCGAATTTAGCAGCGCTTTTGTTCAGTTCGCCGCTGCTGTTACTCGGCGATATTTTCGTCGTTTTCTATGATTTATGCAAATGAATGCGGGAAAGTTGAAGTTTTTCGCACGTAAAGTGCTAATTTGTGTTATTTGGGGAAGCGATGCGGATATCTTCGCTCATTCCTGCGGTAAATTGAATTTATTTATAATAAAGATTTGCTATTTTTAACATGACGCAACCTTGGCTTTTCTACATTCCTGGCAATGTTGCCTACGTTACTATTAAGTTATTCGACGCTGCAGAGTTGCAGGGTTTCAATTGAGGTATACTGCTGCATAGAAAATTAAGTTCTACCTTATGGGATAGTTGGCATTGTTGGTCTATTTTGCAATTAGTGACAATTGCGGGATTCGTTTGTTGGGTTGCATATGGTCGCAGCAGGAACGAAACAGATGATCGACTTGTGCAGTCCTGCAGCGTGGTTGTTGTGATAATGTAATAAAATAGTGTTGTGCGAGAGTGTGAACAGTAGTATGACATTGGTGTGATTGGCATGGTGGGAACGTCGAGCAGTTTGGCTCCTGCTCCTCCTGCTATTGTATGGAGTTCCGTTACTACGACGCGCTGGCAGCGCTCGTCGCAACATATTCTGACAGTTGTTCGCGTGTTCCTGCCGTGGCGAGTGCGAGCGAGTGTGTCGCACTCCCGTACCTGCTACATTCGCGCCGAGTGAGTGTTGCTGCTGAGCCCGCCACCGGTAGCAGGCAGCAGGCATACACATACACCACCAACCGACTACATTACGCGTATTACTCTTCACTGCCAGTAAAAGGGTGGTTTCTGTAAGTGCGCGTGCCCTTCTACGAGCATCGCCACCACCACCACCATCCGGCCGCCGCCGACGGCGTGTGCCGTCAGCCGCGTCGCCGCGTCTGCAGCACTCGCGCCGCCGCCAGCGCCCGCAGCAGTGCTCGAGAGCACGAAATGACCTCACGCGCAATTACAGCGCTAATCGGGACGAGCGCTCCTGCTGCCTGCCATTTTGTGCATGAGTGCGTGAGTTGTGCGTCCAGCAGTGCGCGCCGCGTGTGAAGACACTTCAAAAATCAAACCGCCTCCAACAATCTCCTCCTACCTCATCCTTCTTAGAACAAACACCTCACCGCCCCTACCAGCGCTGCGGCGGCCCGCGGGGCCGGCCGTGATGTAGGACACCCGGCAACGTGCCCAACCCCCTGTGGGACCCCAAAGAACCTAAATCATACCGCGTCCCACTGCCTGACTCATGGCCGAGCAGCGCGACGCACCGGAGCGCCTGCTCGAACAGCAGATCCTGCAGCTGAAGAAGCAGCACCAGATCCAGCATCAGATCCTCCTCGAGCACTTCCAGCGCCAGCAGCAGCAGCTCGCCGAGCAGCACGCACAACAGCTGCGGCTGCATCTGAAAGAGTTCTGGGACCAGCAGAAACAGTTGCAGGAGCAGCGGCATCGCGAGCAGCTGGAGGCGCTGCGGCGTAAGGACAAACATGAGGAGAGCGCCGTCGCCTCCACGGAGGTCAAGCAGAAGTTGCAAACGTTCCTGCGGCAGCGAGCGTCCGGTAACTCGAAGCCCAATCTCACTCAGACGCAGGATAACAACTATTGGTAAGTACAACCAACCATTCTACTCTATTCTAACATGTGGAAGCAAGGATGTTGGGTCTATGGGAAGTATTTAAGATAGGTCAGGTTTATATCCTTCAGGGGGGGCAATGTTAAACGAGGACGGTAATGTTTTGAAACGGTAGCAATCGAGCGTCATATATTTCCACTTGTTGTTTATTTGTTGATCGTGTGGTCGCTCTTGCCGATCGGATTGAAGCGTGTTTTGTTGGACGAGCTGAGCTTGAACCCGAAGAGCGATCGTCTCGGCCAATGTACTCTGTGAATGACGCAAGCGTGCGAGTTATAATCAGCTGATTTGACTATTCCTTTTTTCTTGTCACGCCTTTATACATAGTTTACATTCATTTATTTAAGAGCTAGAGAGCGTAGTAAATATATAAATGGTACATACTTTCATAAGCATGACATATTTTAAAGACCTAGTGCAGTATATGTTGAGATAAAATTGTAACAACGCTTTGAGGGTTACATAGATATATCACTATTAAGACTCTTTACAATTTGTAAACGACATTTGAGAAAACTTCTTTATAATGATCAAAGAAAACCGTTTTGAAATCGTTGACTTTGAATACTTAAGTTTGGCTACAACATGCCATACGTAATATTGATTTATATATAAATAGAACGTCTATTTATTGCTCGCCATTAGTAAAATATTTCGAATTTTGCGTAGCGTCGACTGACGCTCTGTATCGCTCGAAGCATGCACGTGTTTTGCATAAATGTCACGGTTCGATTCGGTGCTTCGGCGTTCCGCTATCGTTATTCAATATTCGATAAGCGTTATCACAACCTCCTAACTTCGCGGTGCTGCCTATGCATAATGAATATGGAATATTTCGTTTGCACTAGGATAGAAATATTGACGAGTAATATAATGGGTCATACATTGCACCTTTACGCGTTTAATGTATGCAGACATTTATTTTATCGGTTTTACTTGACTTTATGAATTTGTACAACACTTACAATGTTTCAGACACTTGAAAGAATTTAGTTGATGATAATGTGCCTCGTGAAGTACATACATCAACATGTAGAAATTTATTGGACACTAGCGAGTCTAGTTTCTTAGCCGATTTTCGTAACGAAATTTTTCCACTATTTGACGTACGATTTGATGTTTTAATGTGGTTTGGCTTTCTAAATATACACTTTCTGATAAGATAAGTTTAATTATAGTTGCCCGAGTCTTCAAGGCGTTAATTCGTTAATTCTATTTTTTTCTAGTTTTTATTGGCCCTAGAATGGCCGCTACTGACAAATTGTCTGTTAATTATACAACCACTGTGAATTAAATACTTATCACTTATGATATTCATTTGTTATTCACTTTGGTATCATCAATGAAATACATACTTCAATCCCACGATATTTGTTTGGATTAAGACATGTTTTTATTAAAATAATTTACTGAAACATGTGTGTAAGAAAAGCGGATGTAATTTTGAGATCTACGCAACGCAATTGATTCATCGTGGGGCTTGATTCATTCAGCGATCGCACAATCGCCCACGAGTAATTGCATGCCAAAACAGCTGGGCGAACGTAAAAAAATGCGAAAATAACCTATCTCTTGGTATTTTTATCTGTAGTGCTCTGTGTGTCTACGTAATCCGTCATTTTATTTACATCAGCTTCGTATTTGTTTGCTTACTGGTTTTTCCCGGTGACCAGCAGTCGTTAAAGAGATACATAAGTTCTCATCTATTAATTTCATCAAATGGCGATATTTGTTGCATGGTGTTTAATTTCATACTTGCTTCCCACCATTTAGCATTTCTTTAGGTACAGTTGTGGGATAACTATACAGTTGTGGGATATCAGGGGGTTTGTTCCTCCCTCTGTTAGCCTTGTAAAGGGCTTTCGCATAGGCCGCAAAGGCTGTCCAGTTTCCATGATCAGCTATCGTTCTATCAAATTTCATTTTGACTATATGTACATTTTAATTGAAACTAAAGGCCTTTGCTTCTTAAAATTCATGTTTCATATTCAATGTCCTTTTAAAATGTCCAAGAACATAAGAAAATGTTATTATATCAATCATAACATAACGTAAAATCATAGAAAATATTACATTATGTTATGGTATGAATTGTATTCACTGTTACGTTTATTATGATGATTAGATTTATAATCGATTTGTTGTTCAGCTAAATATAGCTCACGCCTCGTGTGGTTCACATCAGTGCGCACTAACAGAACACTGCTCGACGGCAAATCGCGAATATCGCTCGACACAATCTAATTTAATCACACTCTGCCACCAAACCAACTTTATTTACCATACAATTTAGCATTGGAATATATTAATTAATAACTACATTTAACATAGTATTTTTGTCTGTCTCTCTGTTGTTCATTTTGCTTTACAAGCCATATTGTTTGTGAGAGACATGCCGTCGTCCATTTGCCAGTTTACCTTGAAACAGTTTCATTGGAAAACGTGGAAGATCATCATCATATCCTGTAATCAGTGCAGGAGTGGCAATTAATGTGTTAAACTGTGCTGATTGTGAGTTACTACAAAGAGATGACTCGAAACTAATAGTGAAAGATTTGCATGAATTATTGTCGGCTTATTTCATTCAAATGACGACGGTTTTGAGATAGGAAAATGTGGTTTTGACGATGATATGACTTCTTTTGAGAAGACGTTAGTGTTTAAGTATGTTTTGACGTAAACTGTGGTTTTTATGCCACAATTTCTTTTTATTTGGTTTAAATGGCTAACCCATCGTACAATTTTATTAAACATAATTGAACCGTTAAACTTACAATATACAAATATTCATTTTCACAATTACTTTAATGAGTGTTTTAATTATAATTATGATCATGAGTAAAGCGCTTACTTAAAAAATGTAATTATCTCACTTGTATGTTTTGCACGTATTCGAGGGATAATATGGTGGACATTAAATTTGTTTTCTTCGATTCCTCTGGAAAATGCCGTTGGGCAAATTACCTAGATCCATTCGCTAATCATCATCTAATCACCATTTGAAAAGATAATATTTATATTATAGATTTTGATAAATTTCGACATTTCAAATGGAAATTGGAATTGAGCGAATATATAGATTGTTCAGTGCTGTGATGCGCTGACTTCTGATCGTCGTTAATATTTGAATTTGGCGCCCTGTGCGCCAATTTACGAGCCGGGTGGCAACTGTACGACGCTGTTGAGCATCCCTTTTTCACCGAGCTAAGACGTGCGCGCCCTCGGCTCGATCTTGTTCCCTAAGGTGGTCTGTATTTAAGCCAGTGTGTAAATAAATGTTGTTTTACCAAGCAACCCTTGTCGTTGTGAGCCTGTGGCTATTAATTTAGAGCTCGGGTATACATATAGAATTAACGAAATAAAAGATGCGAAATGCGCGAACATAGATGTTGATATTTCATCAACATCTGACATATTTTTATAAATCCATCTGAATAACCGGATCTAGGAAATCTGACCTCAAAGTGCGCTTCCCGCAAAATGATTTTTTCTTATCAAAAGTATTAGTCTCTTATATGACTAATTACACTGAAAAAAAGAGCTAATGGCAATAGCAGAAGTTGTTCGGTAAATCAAACAAAAAATCTAGTAGCCATCTTCATAAATCTATATATTTCTTCCAGAAATCTGGCATAATGTAAAATTAAAATTAATAATAAAATTAATACTCCGCGAGTTGTAAGTTCTCGGGGCCTTGGTTAGAGGCTTTACTGACTTAACCCGCACAGTAAGTCCGACACGCCGACAATACTCGGCAACAACACACAAATAA
>WSZQ02000008.1:500070-557078 GCA_019419845.2 Weissflogia rhopalogaster
CTTGAAGCAGTGTACTTTTCACTACACCACGTTCACAGATCTCCCGTCTCAACGTTACATAACACGCATTCCTCAGTACCAAATAAACAAAAATTGTAAAACATCGATAAGATGTTTCTCTCCAGTGCTGATTTTAACATCTTTTACCAAAACCCGATAGTAGACTCCATCAATTAGATTACATGTTCTTCTATGACTGGTCTATGCTAGCTAGTCTGGAGTCGTTCAAACAAGACTGTATGATAGTTGTCGGCATAATTGCATCTTCATTAAATTCCCGCTGTGCAAACTTACCCGCAGACATGTTACAGGTGAGCAGTCGTATCACTTCCGGAAACGAAACAACGTCCTGTCACGGTCGCAATGTGGGACCCGACGCGTTCACCGCCCCCGCAGTAGTTCTGCCTACATTGGTTCGCGACATATGACGTCCGTGACACGACATGAACTTGCAATCTTCGGATCATCTTATGGTGGTCATCTCGTCTCAACAACGCACCACAAGACGATCCGAAGATTGCAGGTTCGCGACAATAGTTGTGTGAATGAAATTGGAAAAATAATTGCAAACTACTTGTTCTCAAATATGTCTATACTTTTAAGATATTTTTAGGAAACGATTACAACTAATGGAATTATAACCGTTGCTTACTTGATATCATTCGGTAGAGAATTTTACAGACATTCGGTTCTACATGAATGAAAATAATGCATTTGGTTGATTTTGTATGAAATATGATATATCTTTGATATGCTATTCGGTCTATTGCAGCTCGACAAAAAGTTCAGTTAAAATGCTTCTTCGCCATTTTGTAGAGCAGTTATCGGGAAACTTATCTGAGACCATATTTTAAGACAAGTATACTTACTAAATGTAATTCCTTGTTAGAATGTGCTTTGTCATCTTGGAAATCCATATTATATTTAGGACTTTGTAAACGATTACCGAAACGTGTAATTTTTTGACAAAAGGAATCGATGATAATTTTAAACTGACAATCATAAATAACTCATCTATACAAGTTGTTTCAGACATAGAATTTGACATTACTGAGGTGACACTATTGATTACAAATACTGACCGATTTCCTGAAAACATGTAGATAATTTGACCGTGCATAAAGGATTACAAATAAAACATCTTTATAGATAAGCTTTCCATTGTTCTAAAAATGGCCCTTTACAATTAACACTATCACTTGACATTCTAACAAAATTTAATATTAACAAAAACAAATTCCTTGAATATGCCCCTAATTTCGTAATAAAACTTATTACCCCTATACATTAATCTCTTAGTACAAGTACTAAACTTTCGGCGCGTTCTTACTTCCCTTCGGTCGGCCACGTTTGCGTGTAGCTGGAGTATCCGCATCTTCCTCGGAAATGACACTCATTGATCTCCGGATAGAACGACGCGGAGTACGACTTGTAGTCTCCGTCTCCTGATCGGATTCCCCTTTCTCCGAGACACGTTCATTAGAATGTTCAGTCATCACCTGCTTCTGGTGACGAGTAAGACGACGTGTTTTTAGCAGATCTACTTCTGGTTCTGGCGAAGATCTCGCTTCTTCGTCCCTGAGTTCTCGTAGTTCAGACAGCCGACGTGACATGCGTCGAGGCGATGCTTTTACTTCCTCGTCGATCGGCTGCAATGCGACTACATCAACGCTCTTGGCGCGAACGCTACGACGTGCTGCGGCACGTGGTGGCGTTGGTGGTGTGTCCGTAGACATACTCCTCGCCCGACGTATAGCTTTCGGTACCGGTGCAGGCTGTACGGCAGTAGACGCCTCACTAGAAGCACTACTCCGTCTAGGACGTAGTTGAATTGTCATCGCAGGAGGTTCGCTCTTCTGCGAGGAACTCCTTCGAGTACGACGCTTGGGTGTTCCAACTTCCGGGATCGTTTCCGGAAGCTCTTTGAACTCAACACTGGACTCTGTGAGGGCAGTCTGATCCGAGTCACTCTTCAAACTCCTCACTTCGTTTACGTTCTCGTCCAGCGTCTCCTTGGAAGTGTTTGTAACTGAATTGCTAATACTATCCGAATCGCCAATAAGAGCGACGTCAGCTAAATCCGTTACTGAATATGCATAACTATCGCTGGTCTTATCCGTTTGTTCAGTGCAACTTGTCTTATTACTTCGCTTGTCTGCCTCACTGTCTGAACTATCAAGATTGATTATTTCCATGACAGCAAGATTAAGAACTTCTCGAGACTGGTCATGATTGCAAGTATCCAACGATACGAACCGTTCTTCAGATGATACTGATTTCCCGTCAGAAGCAACAGTCTCCTCCCCTGATTCAAGAATAACATCGGGTAGACCTATTTCTATCTGAATATCACCGCCTGCGTCCTTTGATTGACAATCGCCTACGACAGCTGGCTCAATTACATTTTCATCTCCGGAATTTGACAAATCTTCATAAATGTTTAAACGTAGAGGTTCTACTTCCGACTCACTCTCATCAAATTCAGTTGCACATTCTTTATTACTTTCTTCACAATTCGATTCTTCATTTTTAGTCTCTTCTGATTCCTGGACTTCCTGAACTTCATCATTTTTCCTCAAATCCTCTGAAATTCCGTCCAACAACTCTGCTTTAGATACATCACTATCTGTAACGTAGGATTCGGAAAAGCAATCAACAAAAGAAGGGCGTTCGAAGAAACTTTCTCTAATATGCGGAGTAACCAAATTGATGGTCGGTACAGATTTTTCCAAATCAGGTGATTTCAGAACTTCTAGTTCCACTTTTTCCTCTTCAACTAGGACAGTATCTATTGCCTTCGCAGTATCCTGAGGCGCTGAATCACTCGAAGGAGTTGCCAATTTCAAATCTGCAGGTGTCCCCGAGGAGAACACAGTGCTTTTCTTTTTCGGTACAATTGGAGACTGTTTCCTATTTCCCTCTTTAACTGGGTCAGTATCTACCTTTTTCGTCGTTTCCTTACGCGCTTGATCTCTCGAAGGTATAATCAACTTCAATTTTCCAGGTGTCCCTGAGGAAAACACAGCCCTCTTCTTTTTCTGAACAATTTGAGACTGTTTCGTCGTACGGACTGGAGCGGGAGACGCGGAAGGCGTCTGGTAGGACGACGAGAAACAATCAATAAAACCGGAATGCTGGAAATAACTCTTATTAATTTTCGGGGAGGTCAAATCAATTACAGACGATTCCATCTTTGTACAATCCTTACTTCCAGTTTCCGTTGGTCTTAAGCAGTCTCCCTTTCCATGCTCATTATTAGTGACTTTATCTTCAGTGTTAAATGAAACATCCATATCCATTTCTTCAACACCATCACCAGTGGCATTCACATCAGATTGTTTCTCACCTTCATCGTCACCAACTTCTGCAATTGAATCAGTCTCAATTTCTTCCCGCACGGTTGTATTAGTCTCTTTGTGTTCTTCCCCATTAATTATTTCAACATGTATAGAAGTGGTGGTAATGACAGTCTTATTTTCATGACGAATTTCGTTATGTACCTTCGAAGCGTTCGATTCAAGTACTTGGCGACTCAATGAAGTTTCCTTTCGTCGTGGGTCGCGTGTTTGATAAGTATCTCTAGCCTTCGGAGACAATCCTGAAGTATCTACCTCATCAGCACCGGTGAAGACGAATACAGATTTATGTGTAGCCTGTAAAGGATTCTGATTCGTCAGAATGGGAGGAGTTTCTTCGGGTGAGGACTGTAATTCTGGAACCGCTTCTGCAGCGTAACTTCTCCTAATTGAATCCATCAATATACTTTCATTATGTGAAACTCTACTCCTTAAAATTGAGGATTCCATCCGGAAACTAGGCTCTAGATTTGTAGATGACTTGTGGATATCTTCATCACACAACTTTCTCTTGCGAGTTTCTACCGTAGAAACATCAGGCGATGGTTCAGCAGAAAAGTAATCAGTTGTTGTACTCTCTTTTGTATTCGACGTACTAAATGTGGTCGTTGCCGGCAAGGAAGACGTATTAAAACTAGAATCATTCGAGGTAATCCCTGAAAATCGCACGCTAGATGTTCCCAAACTAGGTCTCGCCGTAACTTTCGGTGTCATTATTCGCTGCAAATCTTCTAAATCCTCCGGTGTGGTCGACTCACCACGCTGCGAGTGCAGCGTAGTCTTCAATATACTCAAAGGTGTGGCAATATTCGTAACATTTACTGGACTTTCAATACCACTTCGATGAAAATAGGTTTCAATCGTTGTTTTATTCAAATCCCTCTCCACGCCATCAATGTCGGAAATATCCAATCGCATTCTTTTCGATGGTGGTTCGGGTCTAGGCTTGTCAACTTCATCATTCACGATTCTTACCGGCAACTCAGACAGACTCTTCGTGTAAACAACACTCTTCAGAGGAGGAGTATCCCGTTTGTATGGAGGCTGCATGAATGGGTAATCTTCACCTATCATTTCATCATTACCATTCCAAGACTCCTTAGCATTCACAATACAAGCCTTGACAAAATCATTATGAAATTTCGCTCTTTCGTTGGTACTACATACAAATGCTGACATACTCTTCGTCTCCTGATAATTCAAACCTTTTAGTTCCCTACATGTGTTGATTACCTTCTGAGTAACCGCCGGTAGACTGTTATCCAAACTGTGCTTGACTAACGAGGGCATCGAATTGCGTTTCGTTGTAGCTTCGTCAAATCGCATGTAAAAGTCAAGAAATCGACCGCGGCGCACGAAATAGACAGTTTTAAACTCCTCCTTACGAGCGTAATTCCACTTATCCATAAGATTCAGCAAACTGAGTTCTTCGATCTTCGTGAAATTGAAACTTACCAACTGCATGAGAACATCAGCTCGTAGACACTCCGAAAAGAATGCTTCCAAAAGATAATCATCAGCATGTCTCCTTTGAATCGAAAGTGCTTCAAACAGCATATTATTGCGAACGTGCAGCTGAATTAATTGCTTGATATCATCTCGATCACGTTTCGTAATATTTGCCTTCATGTATTTCAGTGCAAGATTGAACTGTAGTTGAAGCATCAACACTTTAACAATGAAGCGGTGATGATTCGCGATTAGATCAATAGGTTCTGAAACTTTCTTCACCAATTGCCTAACTGCTGGCTCCAATTCCAATTGTCCCCTGTCCAATTGCCATAAAGCTTGGACCGTCTTCGTAGTACTCATACTCAAATCAAAAATTTGAGGAAACTTGATAAGCATTGCTGAAATATTTGGATTTACTTGTGCACTTGGGCAATGCATAACCAGATCCAGCATTGCATAAGCAATCAATGCGTGCGTCGACTTCACATCCATGCCTTCATTGAAATACGTCCTAAGTAGAGACTGAACTGTCGGTGGAGGATAATAACCATCAGAATCCCCACATTCTCTCCACTCATTCCTCAAAGATTGAATATTGGTAAGACGATCAATAAACAAATAGGGTTCATCCGAAACTTGTGGATCTAATGATTTAAGTCCCAACCGTCTTTGTTGGTACCATCTTGCAATCTCTTCTTTCGGATAAGTCGATCTAGATTCTGGCAGAATCCCCATGTTAATCATCCAACCCATGACGTTAAAATATGAATAGTTCTTCTGCAGCCAAACAAGTTGCAAACGTGTCGTTTCCGGATGTACCAAAAAGGTACCACAATGCTTTATAATGTAATAAAATAAATCTTTGAGATTTCCAAATTGTACACGACACGATCTTATGGTTGAATTCAAATTCGCATCTAATTTACACCCTGAGTAATCAAATAACGAGGCACAGCATCGATCAACATTGACTTTCAACATTTTGGTGCGTTCCCAAGCCCAATGAAGGAGTAATTCCAGGGATAATCCAGCAGATCGATGGCTTCCATTACCCCAGGAGGTCGCACATTTGCTTAACCACTTTACCATTCTACGTTCTAACGCAATCGAGAGGAGAATATCGCATTGGGCATTCGCTGGAGGTGAATTAGGCATCTCCTGAAAGAGTGGTGCCAATCCTAGTGATTTCGCCGATGTGTACAATTCATCCGGATACATGAGAGCAAGTGGGCCAGCTTGTTCCAACTCGCTAAAGAAACCACGTTGAGCGCCGAGATAACAACGAATTCCAACTTCAACTTCTGTGAGTGAAACCGTGGTAAACGCCAAGGACGAAGGCCGATTGTGTTCCTCCAAACGAACTGCTGCCACATACGGACTGATTGTAAATGGATCGATTTGTGTATCCAAAATTGGGTACTCATTCCTTCCTTCAGTTAAACACAAATGTGTCATGTAGTTCATACACGATTGTGGATACGGCAAAGCAGGCATTTGCTCCTTATACCATTGATTCAAGTCGAAGACACTTAAATATGTATGGAACTTATGCTCCTTGCAATGCACGTTCCAAACTAATATTGCGAGAGCATATTCATCACTACTCGCATTTAAGTCGGTGTTCCCTGCGTTATTTGCCTTTGTGTATGACTTTAGCTGAATACAATTAGCACCGATGACTGATGAACAATCTGCTGGATCCACAGTGCGTAAATTAGCTTGAAAACGCACCGAACAACCGCGTAGATCTCTATAAATGTTCCCATATCCTTCATGGTAGTCCTTACTTTCATAATTTATGGAATACAACGCAGCAAGTGGAAATGCGTTATGATATTCGCCGGTATAACTATATACTACCCAAAAGTAACAACATGCCCTTGGATCATCAATGGGTTCTTGAATGGCGATAAACGAAACCGGCATGTTTTCTTCATACACTGGTGATGTGTAATCACGACAAAGAGTGAGACAATTCCAAATTTGAAGCGCTCCGAAATTGTAACCGACAAATAGGCTGCATAATTGTGGTGCGTACTGTAGAGAACTCACGTCAACCTCGTCTTTAGATGCAAGTATAACGTTTTTTCCTTGGGGTGTTTTCAATTCGAAATGAACACCAGCTACTTCTTCCGCGTTTAGGAGAATTGCGACGTGAGTGCCTTCTTGTTCGGCAACTGCTTTGTGTGCTTCTAATTCTTGAATGTCTGGCCGAGTGAGGATTCTTAATTGGCACGGATGGGATTCATTCCTGATGTCTACCACGTTGGTAGTTGTGATTAACTCCTTGCATAAATCGATGATATATACCGCACCATCGGCTGTACCTACTGCTAGGATTCCATCGAAGGCTGATAATGGTCCTGGGAAGGGCGAATCTGCCTCAGGACTTACCACATGTAATGTAGTCACCTTAAGTAGTTAAAATTCGTAAATAAACAACCAAATAACAATGTAACTGCTATTAATACCTGATGTGGAATTTCGATGGCCCTCAAAACCGTTGCACAAGATAAATTGTAGACGCAGACCATCCCTGTATTCGCTCCATATTGTAAACCAACCACAAGCAGTGTGCTAACATTGAAAGGCCTCTTCAGTTCTTGTACAGCCACAATTTTCGCATTGGGCTCTTTACCATCTTTGCCAAAACACCACACTGATCGGAACTCCGCAAGTTTCGAATAAAACACTTGTAAATAAGGTCCAATTGCGAGCCAGGAATGTTTTGTATCTGATGTGATACCGCCAATAGTTGCAAAACCATCTTCAAAGAAACAATGACTTCATTATATTCATTAATTTTGCCTCATAAACATACCTGTATTTTCGGACTCCTTGTGCAAATCAAAGATTGTCTCAGGTATCAAATGGTACTCTTTAGAGGCACAAACGCCCTTATACTTCTCCATATTATGATATATTGTAGTAAAATCCGTTAGGTGTTATTTTGCATGAGTAACTGTGATAAAAATGTGTGACGATAAGTAAACTTGAAATTCTCACGTGGTGATTGGTAAACATGAACTGAACTGTAGTAATATGTTAATTAAACTTACATTTCCGTGTTTATGAAATGAATAAAACACCCGAGCAATATTTTAAAGTTATTTCAATGGGGTCTACAGGGTAGAAATCATTTTCGTTTGGATGTTTTTTAGGTTATGGCGTGCGATCAACCGCCATCAAATGATCTAGTGGGGGTAACGTTGAAGAGAGATGATGGAATAATATAGATGTACAGCTTAAAAATGAATTTGTCTATTTATATTTTCATTAGAAATCTTACATTAATACAAAATATTACTCAATCTGATATGTATACGTTTTAATGACTTTAAATTCAAAGTTCATGAAGTATTTATGTAGTAAATTATTTAGGAAAGTATAATTAGTGACAATAGACATTAGACCTGAAAAAAATATATATATAAAAAATATAAATATTTTTAATTATTACATATTCCAGAGATGTTTTCTTTGTCGAACGCACTACGTGACGCACCGATGATTCAGTAACATACTTGTTCATCTGTAATCATTTTGTGGTATGCAATGAAGATATTTGCAGAGAATTTCTGCTACTTAAAATGTGTCCTTGGGGCACTGAAAACCAAAAGGAAATTTCGATGACGCTGCGTTCGCAGCAATTGTTAAGTTTGTTTTATTTGTTTGTATAATTAGTTGTATATAATATAATTGTATATATCAATGATTTTTATTTCGTTAATTTAGGGATTTATATGTTACGAATTAGATAGGTTACTACCGTGATCTGTGGTTACTACTGTTTCTACGCCACTGGACAATATTCGTCTGAAGATCAGCGGTCTCTGGCGGTCAGAAATTTTACATGGGGAGCATTTATTTGCAGTATCAAAATATACTTAAAAAAATATTATATATAATATAAAAATATTGATGTTTACAATAACCTAAGCTATTAGGACCATCGCGTGACAGGGATCTCCATAGGAATATTTAATAAAATTGGATCCAAAGTAGAGTTGTCAATAAAATAGCGAAACTCGAGTCCCCAAGTTTTCGGGTTTTGTCATTCTTCGTGTTTATTCTGTTACGGTTAATCTGCATGTTATTGTTACGCGGATTTGTAACTCATATAGGCAGCCACGAATGCATTTGGAGGGAGTGGCGAGCGAGATACCCAGCCGTGCGAGAAGAGACATAACGATGACTTCCGAAAACGCACGACGGCAATTGGCAGCAGGAACACCGTTGACATTCACCGGTGTCCCCCAATCCAAACGCCAAGGGCATCCTGGGATAAACACAAGAACCTGTTGTAATACTATGAGCGAGTGGAACGCGAGGTGTCGCGTGGTGGGTGGGACATTCTGTTCCACCATATTTATGTTTCATCTATGATTCTGTTCCAGACCGCAGCGCGACACTGTTGATATCTAATTCGGCAGATTAATTGTGCTCTGTCTTTGTGTAATTAAGCTCGGGGGTATTTGGTCGGGAAGGTTGGCAATTCCCTCGCTGAGAGTACCGCGAAGTTATTTGTTCGGCTAATTTTGAATAAAGCCATCTTGTGGTTGAGAAATGTATTCTTATTGGGCCATCCTAACATCTTATCTCTGACCTAGCTACGCTACGGGGTTTTACATGATTTATCAACAAATTAAAAATATGCGTGTAACATTATAGAATGCGCCTGCATCGATACTTCATTAAATATAGTTTGCTTTGATATACATATTTACACCTAAATGTTTTGTAATTATTGAGATATACATAGTGTAAAAAATCGTCTTTTCCAAAAAATATTGACTTTTAGGATTGTCATTTATTTCATATTTTCCGTATTGCTAGGATTTCAAATCATAGACCAATCGCTTCAGTGTTAACATATCTTCGCACAGGTTTTCATTTGATTACTTAGAACCGATATTATAACTCATGAAAGTTGTTAGTGAAATCATCACCGTTATTAGAGAAAACCCTTGAAAGTAAAAGCCCGGTTTAACCCAAAACTGACAAGGCGGAAAACCGAGAGACCCGGAATTATCGGGTAGCCATGCTTGACATGTCTAATCCAAAGAGTAGATACTTTTTGGCAAAGTGCAAGGGCGCTCGCATCTATACATTAATATTCTCCTATATAAAGGCGTGTTTAAAACTCTTGTCCAAGGGGACCAGTCAATTTGAAAAGAATCGAATCGTTTAGTGTCAGTGAATATCGAAAGGACTTATCGATACTTATTGAAACCGAAAGTTACACTCCCCATGAGAATTGTTGTCGTTTATTACCTGTCCCTTTTATCATGCGTCAATACTTATTATAAATATGTCATATTAAAATAAATATAAATAGGTCATATTAATGACCAAACTTCGTTAAATTATAGATAATGTTCGTTGATCATAGATAAAATAAATAATCACACAAATTCGACTTAATAAAAGTTTGATTTCAATGCGCTACATGCGGCCGGATGACTAACTAATACAGGGTTTGGATTTATATCATTTATGTTGAAAATTATGCTAGGCAACCAAATTCACTAGAAATAAAATAAATTAAAGAACTTTGTGGAAAATTTTCAAAATTGATAAACGCCTAAAATAGATATCTACTTTTAACTCACTATACTAAATTATATCTCACAGGATGGGAAAATGAAAGTAATGGCAAGTTGTCACATAAAAGTGTGAAACGAAGAGTTGCAAATAAGAATCAAGAAAATTTATGATACAAATTTATTATGCTTGTAACTTAGACACAACATTCCTTTCCTTCAATGTATAATTTTGTCGCTTTAAAATGCAAAAATGTTTCTGACAATTTGTTCTCATCGCTTACAAAGCTATATGTCGTTTATTAAAATTTATCTTAAAACCAAAAAATATCATGAAGAGACACCAACGCAAAGGATATGTCGCCACAAGTACACTTTTCATTTAGAGCGGACACACAATATGAGCATTTTCACACGCCTTACATTAGTTTTCTGTTCCTTATATAATCAATCAGCATGATTTACAATAGTATGAAATATGGGGAATTGTGAGTAAATGTAGACAATGCAAATGAAGTGTTGTAGTGTAGAATAGATGACAAGATGAGCGTTAAGTTCGTTCAGTTTTTCGATTATTTCCCCCATCGAAATCCTCCCAGGGTGGTTTTCGAATTCGGCTTTGTAGATGGAAGACTGGCTGCCTAAGCATCAAGCATCCACGAAAAATTCTGACAAAAACTACTTCTAATAGGATTCCGTTTAGATGTATGTTTGATTCCTCACCACTCTGCATCACCGGGAGGTTTCCAGCGAAATCCACACCGAGATGATTTCCATCGAGATTTACTCAGTTGTCAGCAGTGTACGAAAAAACGTCGCGACATGGCACTTGTGTGTAAATCCCATGAGTTCTATTGGCCAATTTCGATTGGAAACGCAGACAATCGACGATAACAACATCGTAAATTCTTGCCCTAGCCCATGTTTACGTGCAAGACGTCAAGAGCAAGTAGATGAACGAATGCATTTGTTGACGCAGACTACTCGAGAAATATTCCATTGACATCAGTTTTGTTTGCGTTTCCATTCGCAAACCGGTTTCAAAAAAGTCCACTTTTATTATCGTCCTGCGGCTTGGTTGTCTGTTCTCTTCGAGGAATAAGTCACGATAAAAATGCTAATAATACTTATCATATATATTCCCACCCTTAAAACGCTAAAAATGTTGTGCTTTTGGCATCGATTCATCTTTTTCTTGTTGCTTCCCTGCACAAATTGCATTCCACAGGAAAAACGCAGCAGTTCCAGTTGCAAATAAACACGAAACGTAAAAGAAAACGCGCCAAACAAAAACATCATCTCACCAGGTAGGTAGCAAACATTTATGTTTAAGAAGTACTTTTATTACAAATTTTGTTTCCTTGACTCACGATACCTCAATCAATAGCAAATCATTTTACCATTCAGTGCCATAATCCGGCATTCGGCTTTTTTTTTAAATACGCTTAGCGAAACAAACGAAATATTGATGTTTTGTTTTTCTTTTCATGATGGAAGAAAATTTATTTTGAGAGCGATGTAAAGAAAAACCTGCCGGCGGGACTAGATTTTAGTTTTTATTTCATTTTCCAGGAAAGGGAGAAAACGGCCGTTTCTTTTAAGATCACGTATGCATTCAACGCTTTCTTTTTAGAGCGTATGGTTTGAACGGTTTTTCTTTACATGCAACCAAAAAAAAAACATCAGTTACAGCAATGGTAATAAACTTAAAATGAAAATGCATCAAATGTTTTCCACTTGTAATGTATGTAAACTATCAGAAAATGTGTAAAGCATGATGATGAGCCCAAGTTCGATGTATGGAAACTCAAGAAACACAAGTTACGATTGATCCTCAGAGTGAAATGAATTGCTTTAGTCATGAAGAAAAAGTAATCATAGCATATTGTTTTGTCGCTAGCAAATACCGCTATCTATGTATACAAATTTTCCGTGTATAAATATGCGATCAGCACAAAAACGACCGCCTTCGTCTGCCCTGCAGCATCTTGCCTCATTTTCGTCATGTTTTCTTATTACTTTTTTGCCCTTATTTGTAATTATTATTATTATGTTATGAAAAACGCACTCGATATACACATTGCTGGTTTTTTTCGCTGTTAATGAAAAAAATACAAAAATCTTTTATCATGTATAAATGATTATTAAATGTTGGGGGAGGGGGTGTGCCGTATATGCATGCTGTTGGTTTTTCCTTTATTTTTTTTTGTGTCGGATGAAACTTTTGAACGGCGATTCGTACACACTATCTGCAAACAAATCAAAACGATACCAATTATTAACCAGTAACGACGTAAATAACGCATGAAATGCGCGAAAACAAGACGTAAACTTGTTTGCATGGTTAAATTGTCGCATCTTGCTGAACTAATCACTTTCATGACAAACAAGCCACACTGCGATACGACGGCTTTATGCAGGCTGTAGAAAATATCGGTAAAATGGTGTCACTTTTTCTTTCAAACGTTGCTATTAGGCCGATTTCATGAGCACTGAGCCGCTTCCTTCACGGCTCTGGTTAAGTCAAGTGAGCGTAACCGTAATAATGGCAAGCACAATTTGTCGACTAAACAACCGACAAATCCTACTATTTACTCGGAAATTGAGATTGAGACAAAAAATGAAAATGACATGTTCAAACGGCGGCCTTTTTAAATAAGTTATCAAATGCAAACAAGTTTATCGCCTACTTTCGCTGATAGGCGCGCTTTGATGGCTTTTCAATTTCAGCCTGGTAACCAATATTTACCTCTAATATCCGCATCCTATTAGGTAATCACCTAACTTTTCTACCACTGACGCTGCTTGTTGAGGTTGGATAGGATCTTCATAGAGGGAAACTACCACAGCTGAAAAAAAAACAGAAAAGTTTAGTAAATATAATTAATCAAAGAAATAAGAACAAATTGTAATACATGTGTATAACATTGATATCCTATGAAAACATAGGTACATAGGCAAAATTATTTTATGAACACGTTTGTCAGCATTTCATCTGGTGCATTGGCGTTATTACTTTCCGATTGCTAGCCACATTAACAGACAATGGATAAGTATAGGCGAAGGAAAAACAATCATAGGCGCATGTGTGACAAGAATTCGTTTACACAATTAGTGACTCTTGTATTTTAAGTTTATTCCCATCCTGCAAACATGTTAATTTGCTATCTGCCAGAGCTAGTATCAATCTAGTTAAAATTTCCATCATCCACGAAGATCGTTATGCGACCCAGGGGTACTAATGATCAAAAGGGGGACCCTCATGTTAAATGTTATATTGTAATGTGAGGCTCGGCAAAAAAAATATATTTGCCGGCTGAACAACCTCTTTTTGCATATATTTACCGATCCCTAAAGTATTATTAATTAGACTAGACTAATATTAAGTTTGTGAACCTTGTACTAAAGTTCGTTTCCTTAACATTTGCAATCGCGCCTGTAGCATATATCCAGTCATACATTCGCCCTAGTCAGAAATGTCAAGCAATTGATTGACCTTGTCGAAGGGTAAAGTGCCACTTAGAGTCTTCGAAGTGATATTGTTAGAAGTTAATATAATGCGACAATGGGAAACGCTACAAATTCATAGTCGACTTCCCGCCCTTGTCCAAGGAATTATCTACTGCTTTATTTGGTTTTTAAAAAATGTTTTGCCAGATCTATCTATATACTTCTTAAGAAATATATTAAGATAAGAATTAACTGGCAAAAATGCCACTTCACCAGGTAGAAACCAGGCACGTTAATCATTTCAACAAACACTCAAATCAATACCGACAAACACGAGAAATTGTCATTTAATATCAAACATTATCGGCTATCTATCGTTTGGCTGTGTACCTAATAAAATAATAGCAATCACACGTAGTGCAAGGGAATACCATCTCTGGTTATATGGTGCGGTTTTGCTAGTCGTCGAGCCTTGCCAAACTCGAAAAGCCGAAAGCGCAATTGCATGAATGAGTCACGAACGTTCGCGACAGATCGATAACGATACCATACCGACCAGCCAACGAGTGGGACATTCATACGACCAAACTCGATACGCTACTATAAATATGCGTGAATTAATTATAAAGGCATGCGTGTACCAAAACAATTACTTGATTAACGTCACCTAAAATAAGCGTTCTTCGTTTATTGAGAGCTATTTATCCTCCACCTATTTCGACGAGATGGAAAGTTTCCAGAAATAAAAGTTATATATAAAAACTATCCACAAATAGATTACTTTCAAATAAATTACCATACAATATATCAATTTACTTGATATATTTTCCGGTTTATTAAATTTGTGTTATTCAGCTACAAAGAAAAATTAATGATTGTAAATTTTAGAAAAAAATTGCAACATTTTGTGACAATATTAAGTAAGGTAATTTTTTGTTTAAACACTGAACATAAATTTCACAAAAAAAAAAACATGTCAACGAAGAAAAATGTGACTTTTACATTCTTAAAAATAGACCTAAAATGTGAATACCTCACCTCAGATGTGAATGTACTCAAACAAAGGTGAAATTTTGGCAAGCCCGCGAATTTCTGCAAAGAGTCCGTCCACTCCAAAAATCTAATTTTATATTAACTTAACACACCTACACCAATTCCACTTGAAAATGTGGCAGGCAAATTTTTAAAGCTATTTTTTTAAGGAATAATCACCACTAGTACTATAAAATCTATTTAGAACGAAAATAAAAAATATATTTGGCGCTCGAGGAATAAAACTTGAAAATTGAGCCTCAAAGGCGGTCGCACTGGGGCCAAAAATATCATTTCCTACGCAGGAAATCAACGACGCGCAATATATTTTACATTCCTGTCGCCTCTATCAGCAACGAATCGCTATAAACGTCGCTGTTTTCCGACGCCAATTCAACTTTGGTCGGTCGTACGACACCGGGCGCCGCCAGTTGTCACGAAAGAAATTTTCATAAATTAGTTATGTACCTCCGGCTTGGTACATACAACGATCATACAACAGGATGGCCTGTTGTGCGCACTGCGGTGTGCAGACTGGTGACTAGACGGGGCGTCATGAATATTTCATCGGGAAACAAATTTTATTAAAATTCAATGTGCACCACAGAGTCAGTAAGCAAGCGCAGTGACACACGCCATGGTGAAATAAAATATGTTAGGGAACGTCCTAACTGAAAATAAGCTGCCGCTTCACGTAGGAAAGTATTTTATTTAAATTTTAAGAGCTTATTAATAATACTGTACTAAAAATCTATTGACGCAGCGAAAAACCCGTTAGGCGGCAAATCAAATAGAGAAATTTAAATCTATTTTAATATCATACTAATAACGAAATATGCTGTTTGTTTTTATGAACTAAAGATATTTTCTAGGCGTCGCTTTTGAAGGTTTTTCCAACAGAATGGTAAATTGAAAAAAAAAGTATCAATATCAATCGCATATTAATCGTAAGTGGCGCAGGCTTGGTCATTTAGGGACAAAACATTTTGCCGTATTGAACTATCGCCCAATCTAAAATAACTGGACAACATTACGAATCGTAGTTTAGGTTTTTGAAGTATATGCAATATTAGGGTCTGTTAGTATGCTCCTTTAGAACAAAGTTGGTCTCCTTCCATCACCGTGCAATGAGAATGAAAAACAACGAAAAATTGAAAGTTAATTCGCAGCATCGCCCACGCAAAATCCATGCCATTGCATTGTTACATATCAATAGGTTCGACACGGTTTTCTCCTTATATGCAACAATAATCAATGCCAAACAACGGTGAATATCTCTACTTTGCAAGACCACCGAGTTTGGCGTGCGTTCAACGAAACAAACTTCACTCATCGTTGGGAAAAAACCGGCAAAGTACATAAAACTCACAATGAGCACGCGGTAACGCGATCAAGGCGAATCCGAATCTCCGGCTCTCTACCGCCAACCAACCAGACGAAACGTCTGTATATGTTGCAAATTTCTGCCTTCACTTTTCAATCGGCGTGCGAGCTTTACTCGTACTTTCAAAATGCGCGCGGAATAGCGATGTAATTTGCATCTTAATCGCGATTTCATGAACAGTTAACGCACCGCAAAATGCATATGGTGCTCATCGCGGTCGCATGGTTTCAAAAGCAGGTGAAGTGAAAACTAAGAGAAGAGAAAATACGAGTTTTCAAAGGGAAATCTCGCTCTTGACATTAGGGAAAGAATATTGAAGGGTAAATCTCTTGGTAACGATGGAACGTTGTTGCAAACTTACCCTGTTGTGTTTTCATACAATGCACACCAACTTTGCCGAGTTTGCATCGTACGACGCGGTCCGTGCCGGATAGGTAGATATAACGGTTGCCCGCGAGTGTCACGCCGGACGCGGCAAGAATGTCCTGCTTGTCGAAGCCTTGCACCAGCTTCGCGATCTCCTCCTTAGCCACCTAGAAAGGTAATAAAATCCGTTAGAAAACCCACTAAAATTTACATTCAAATTTTATCATAGTATATCAATATTAAGTATTACGGAGTCATAATTTCAGACAATATCGGCACTCATTGGTGTCGAACTACGCCCAAGACGCCACCTTTTGCCGACATCTTAACACTTTTACGAATATGTAATATGTGAATAACCACAGGATTGGTTTTAGGAGCCTTAATCTTTCGACATGTAGATAGCTGAGAAATAGGGCTTAGGTAAAAGTAAAGAAACTTTATAACAATAAATTTATCACCCATAAGTTACAACATATGTTTAAACAAACTTATAATGAAATATTTAAAGTTCAATTAAAAAGTGTACCAAAGCTAAATGATTCATAAATGATTAAAGAATAAATGATTCTCTGCGTACAAGATAAGATAAAGTATCTCCTCACTTGTACGATAAATACTAAGTTAACCTAAAAAGAAAATTAACCAAAAGCAGCAAAACCAGCACATCTATACGACCATGGCATTACTTCCTGAACACGTTTTTAGAGTTTCACAAGCATCAATATGGCAGCAGCATTGGAATTGAAAACTAGACAAACCAAGCGAACACGGTCGCGATAATAATCTGCACACCAGATGTGTCGCTCGAACCCCAAGTTGGTAAGTTTGTAAGCAACAGAGAGAATCCGTTAGTCATGTTTCACTACCATATACCAACAAGCCATAAACAACGAAGGGATGCCGGCTAACTCGTGTCAAATGGGCACAACTCACTTAAGACGTCTTTTACAACAATTTTTAAATGACGAAATGAAACATTATAGTTTCCAAAGTTGTATATTACGAAATTTCATTGTTAAAACGAGGAAAAAAATAATGTTAGGAAGTGCCTTAACCACGATTTTGTTAACAAGGCGATTATCTCACCACAGAAAAAAAACGGTTGAGAAACCGCACGATAAACAAGTATTTTGCTCCTAGACCGAAAACGAGAATTAATTCGTTAAAACGAACGACAATGCTGATATTTTCGTGCTTTTTAACGAATTTATTGCTATGGTTTGAAGTACTGGCGTTCAAGGCGACCTCGCCCCGTAATTAATTACAATATTCAATAAATAAATCATCTGTACAATAAAAGCCCACTCGAATCACAACAACGATGATTAAGTTGCCGGTCATGGCAACTCGAAAGCATCCATCGTCTACGAGGTTCAGTAAAGTATGCCAAAGTCTCGAATGTTCCATCTTTACCGTCATAATTCTCGATCAATCGCTGCAATTACGACCTGTAGCAACACAGTCTAGATTTACAGGTAGTAAGTAACGTCCGCAATTATCCTCGATGTATTATTAGAAATTACAAACATCTTACGCATCCACAGAACATTCTACATTCTTTCTTTGACGCATTTTCGTATAATCTAAGAAAAATCATCAGTCTTCGAAATTGTGTTAAATGTCATAAAAGCGTATACTCAATTTTTCTTAGAAAAACAATGACTAAAAAAGGCGGTTCCAATTTTAGTAATTACTCACTGTTAGGAGAAATCAAGACGGTCTGAAAGACTCGAAAAGAAATTGATTGACATCATTGGTCGCCTTGCAGAAAGAGTTGTTGAACAAGTCGTAAAAGACAAAAGACGATAGATATGCAGAGACGAGTTTATATAAAGAAATTGCTGCGTGTCCAATGGCAATGTCATAGTAACACGGTGCGCGCGCAAATGTAGAGCAAGGCCACTTGTAACGAGCCGATTCCAGCATGCGCTTAGCTAAAGAGGCGATCGCGAAACGGGTTTCCAAGTGGAAGCGGCTATGACCAACTGCGAGCCGTCGGCGTCGGGTGCATATGCAGCAGCCGGTCGTAGAAACTGAGTAATCAGCGCATGCGTAAATCGCATGCAATTGCAGATTTCACAATTTATCTGTCTAGATTTAATTGTAGTGAATTGAGTTCTGCATAAACGTTTTGATTCTTATATACGAGTAGTAATCCGTCTCATTAAAAAGCAAAAATGTGTAAATTATGAAACAATTAATAGTCACGCGGAAAACAAATTTTGCAAGAACGAAAGAATCGAGTTTTTAATATTTCCTTTTCAATCTGATATGGATTCAGAAAAATTACCTTCTTCACAATATCGTTTTCTAGAATAAGTTGATATATAAATTTGATTGTCAACATTTTCAATGCCAAATATTTCTTTGAACAGATAATTGTAAATTATCTCGAAAAGTAAAGATGGTATAAGCATATTTTCATACAAAATGCAAACTCAATCAAGAACAAATATTTAATTTTTTGGAAATGATCAATCAATTGCCAAACGATTCAAGAATATTCTCTAAAAGTTCAATGCGATTTTTGCATGTCTTTACAAAGTTACAGTTCAG
Source organism: Weissflogia rhopalogaster (assembly GCA_019419845.2). Classification (NCBI taxonomy): domain Eukaryota; kingdom Metazoa; phylum Arthropoda; class Insecta; order Coleoptera; family Staphylinidae; genus Weissflogia; species Weissflogia rhopalogaster. The sequence goes on from WSZQ02000008.1 coordinate 519,213, forward strand.
TAAAGGTGTTGTGAAGGTATTCTTATGTTTAAAAAACTTGAACGCGTTTTCTCGCAACATACATTTTCGATTACAAGATTGAGAAAATTCGATGGTCAGTATTAAGGGCTCATATTATAGATACTGAAATATTCTAGATTGTGTTAATTGTTTTAGAAAATAGATTTTTTGTCTGAATTTATAAGTGAAATTTGAAGGCGAAAATGCACATTAAATTTGAAACAAATTCAATAAATAAAAAGAAAACAAATAGACTCAATTTTTTTTGGAGATAATCAATCAATTGCCAAATGATTCAATATTTTCTAAAATTTCAATTGCGATTTTTGCAAGAACTTACAAAGTTATAGCTCATAAAAGTGTTGTGAACGTTTTCTTAGGTTTATCAAACTTTAAACGCGTTTCCTCGCAACATAAATTATCGATTCCATATATGTTCGAGTAAATTATTAATATTATAGAAAAATATAAGTATAATTATTTTTTATTTATAAGTGGAATATTTATATTGAAGCTTTAGAGGTTATTCTTTTATAAACTTCACAGCAAGTTTCTGTTCAAGATTCAGAACGCAAGAGTGTAGTGCAGTCGACCAATTCAAGAAAGGATTTTTAATGTGAAACAAAATAGACAATCGGCATGAATTTTGCTTTAAATTGTCATAAAAATTGCAAAGTTTTGAGTTATTAAACCTGAGAAAAATATTCCATGAAACTTATCTATATTTAACCTTGCAAATGAGCTTACCGCCCTAATCTGTTTCGTAACATTTTTTTATAGAAGAGTTTAGATAGAGTTTGATACTAATAGAATGGCTCGTTATTATACAAACATTCGAAATTATTCTATACATATTTGTATTTCTATTGAATCCGACAAAAATAGGATAAACGACCCACAGGTCGTAAAAAGTTTATACAGTGAAAACTGTGAAAATCTTCTGTATACGAAATTCTGCCTACTACGGAACGTTTTACAGATCCGAAGGTTTACGTGATTTACGTAATGTTAGTGGTATGCGGAACTTGTATATGGGTTTAATCATAAACGTCGTCAAATATAACAAAGGGGGGAGGAGCTGTAATATTGTAATTTTGTTTATTTTTATCGATTTGAACGCAACTCGTACCGATACAATATATTTTTCCCTTTTGCCACCCCTGACTTCAAAAAAGCCATATGCCCCATATGCTGTATCGTATTCTTTTGTCATCACCTTTCATATACGGAAACGTGCCAACAACTGTTTAGTCCCGTGGGATGTATACATGCTTTTGTAAATTTATCAAATTCCCAAACGGATTACCTCCAACATATTTCGAAATGAATTATACATAAAACAAAAAAGTAACTAGATTAATCAAAAAATCTCTGCTTTAAACAATTCGTAATTAATTAAATATCAAAGAAAAAACTACACTAAGTTCAACAGAAAATAGAAACGAAATTAAACACAGGGATTTCATTTCATTTTTGAATATTTCAAGACTTTCACCTCCTGATGGCTTAATGAAAACGCGCGTTTGTGCTCGAAATAAACACGTTCACCTCACTCACCGCCACGACGACGAAGGGATTCAAGCGAGAGGGTCGTGCGCAATACAATCCACAACAGCTGTTGCTGTCGTGCGGTTGCTGTGTGTGGTGCCGTTGAAAGCCAAACTGCCTGAAGCCTCCAAACTCCAACGACTAAACTAATATCAAGTAAAAGCTTCTGCGGCAAGAAATGTTTACGTAAAAAAGAGCAACAGAAGCACGCTGCGCGCGTTGACGAAACATTGCTACAAAAACACTAAACTTGGCCCCCTGTTCGCCCAAACTTTTTTCTTTCCTCTCGCTGACGCGACGATTTTTCATTTGCGCCTTTTCTGCAGCCGCTCACATGCGTCTTTCAAAGCGTCCCATGTGCGCATCATCAGCTACTGCAGATACTTTACGACACCAGTTCACTTTTTGTGGAGTTTCGATGGTGAACAAAATAAAAATAAATTGAAGGGGCAAGGCAAATAAAAGAGTTTATTTGCCAAATTCAAGACAGCTTAAACACACTTTGCAGGGACAAAAAATATTTGTATATTTCAAATATGAAATAAAATGTCACACAATGAGATAATATATATTATTGATATTTTAGAAACTCAAATATCTTACATCTTTGATTTTATGGATATTGATATATTATTGACATGCCTGACACTGCCGAAATTATATTTGTCGGAATAGACATTATGTAATTTCGATATTCAAATATTCATTTGTAATATCGATAACACCAAAATTAGGCAGTCATCTTTCCGACAGTGCCACTTTTTAAACCTTTCATCCAGAACCTATATATTTCTTAATATTTTGCTGCAATGCTTATGACTGCATTTAAAATATAATATCTTCCTATTTGTTAAAACGATTACTAAAAGTTGGTTCAAAAGAAACAAGGAAAAGTACTTATTCCTACCATTCAATATTCTCGATATCAATTGTACAATCAATTTTAATGTGATATGAGAAATAATTATATCAGTGTTGAAAGCAAGTAATAATGAACGTGAATTCAGGAAACTAATAATTTTGAAAAGGGCGGACAATATTGATGTAGATATTAGTTAAAATCGATATTAATTGATATTTCGAAATATTTGGCATACTTAATTTCTGATCTAGGAATTCATTGATTTCAATAAATCGAGTTGAAGTCTCAAAGCTACGCCTCTTGTGACTGTAGTTCACGGTTAATTCCAACACCTTATGTTGCCACGTTAGTTTTCTTCTAATTTTTAGTACTGGTATTAAGGACTCTACGTGGACTGTCCAAATAGTAGTGTAGTAACACAACAGTGGAACTAAAATTCAAACTCACATGGGGAGAGTGGTCAAGGTGCGAGCGACCTCGCCGATTTGAATAAAATTTAGTAGACATGTAGAAAAAGCCTAAAAGCAATGCCTGTCAAAGCGAGGCGCCGTATATCCCGATATTATCCTTAAAATGGAGTTTGAAATATAGTATTACTTATAAACATATACAGTATATGCCTGAAGATGGATGCTTTGCATTCGAAATGCGCATCGCAATTAACAACAACTATGTGTGGGTGCGGGTGCTCAAATTCTGCTGTTTCCTTTCTTTAGAAATTATTCTATATAAAGTGCAACATGTGAAATGCAACAAAGAATTATTTTTATTATCACGCGTTACAATAAAATCGATAAAAAATAAAATTTGAAGATCCCAGGAGGGTGTCAGACCCCACCTTGCTTAATATGGCGATGGCCGTGATTTACCCATATAAAATATTCGGTTACGCATTCTGCTTCCGCGTTAGACAGGTTCCTTGAAATACAGGTCAATTTATATTACCTAAGTCAACGGTTCAGATCCGTTTGAGACAAGATTCCGCATACTGAAGGTCCCGCATACGACGGAGGTTTTATTGAATATCATCGAAGTTGAGTCTAATAACCAACCCCAACATCGTCGGCCCAAGAAAATAATTTGTCCACAAGATTACATTTTATTCATATATCCCGTATTCCCGTATATTACAGGAGTATAAATCATATACGAATTTAGGATGAAATTTGTCACATTATCTGGGATTCGTTTTTTGATGAATTACATTGAATATTATTGTCTCTATATTTTTTATGCTCAGATGTTTGAATAGATTGATAAAAATTGATAAAAATATCTGTATACGTTCACGACAGCAACAAAAAATCATAAAATAAGTCGGAACGTCACAAACAAAATAATCTGTCAATATAGCCTCACAATAAACTGTTGTCAACAAACGACTTCCATGTTATGCACGTCCTTCCTTTTCCCATCAACCACGTGCGCAGCTGGATGAGTAGATACTCAAATATGCCATCCATATCAATATGGAAGTTAGTTCGTTCGTACACCACTCGATTTCGGACAGAATAATGAATCAGTCGGTGACATTATCGACGCTTACCACTCTCTGCTATCAAACAGGACGCACGATAAGCAAAATTTCAAAGCAAAACGTACAAAATAGAAATGATGTGTCCCAAATATATGCCGCTTCACAAATCTTCGATCGAAAGCAGAATGTGTTCGTTTATCATTAAAGCCGATAATTATTTACAATGTAACTGTCGTAGGCTTGGAATGACAAACCAACCGCTAAAATTATCGTGGTAAACCAATTTATATAGCAGCAATGTTACGATAACAAATGTTTTATTAATGGCATAAATTGGACGTTTACTGCTCAATTAATCAGATTTATTTCGTAGAATAGTCTAGAATTTGATAATTGTCAATTAAGAAATGAAATTATGCTTTTTCACGACACGCACCTGTTATTCTTCGCAGTTGGTAATTATTGAATAATTTATAAAATAATTGAAATTAAAAAGGACCCTAAACGAACGGAACAATTAAGAAAGAAGACCTATTTATCATAACGCAAAAAATTACTTTCGTGGAAAGGCGAAAAGCGTCTAATGAGGACTTCTAATATAAATACCGTGAACATTTTTCGATCCATTGAGTGAACACATTATACAAGGGAGGCAAAGTCAACTGAAAGTGTGTAAAGCCGATGTTAATGAAGCTCATATTGAAGAGATTCCCATGATTCTCATGCAAAGAATTCATTTAATGCCGATGTATTTTTTTTTTAATTAAGAAGAGTATTTTAAAATCGAATATATATCACTAGTGAGGGGGAGGAGGAAACATGTAAATATTGGAAAGTACCTGTGTATAAAAATGTATAACCTATCAGAATGTATCATTGATTTTAGTTGCTATAAACTGGTCAATCACGTACATTGTTAAAGAATCGATAAAAGATGAATGACACAATGCTATAAATAGAATTTAGTAAATATTGTTGATAAGAGCACGAAATGGACAGTGTCAACAAATTCCGAAACCGCAACGAATATGTATTATTGTAATGATGTTCTATCAATTCTTTGAAAATGTGAAAATTGCACTTTATGAAACGATAATCATCTATAGAATATTTCTTTAAATTGAAATACAGACATTTTAGTCGATGTGAAATTTCATAAAGGGAATAGAAAGACAACGATTTATAAACGGTGTCCATATATAAAAATAATGCAAAGTAACACTTATGGTTACATGTGGTTAAGCATGAAATTGACATGGTATTATTTGGTATTATTCTTCGAAGTTACTCAGTTTACTTAAAAGGTACAATATATTTATTTTATAGATACTTCTTATTTTCGATATATTTTTATCCAAATATCTACTTCAAAAACCAATATATCGATATTTATTGAAATGATTGAAATTATTTTAATTAAAAATTCATACTTTAAGCACTAGTAAAATACATCGAAATCTTTACAAAAAATAACATTTCGCTCCGCTGTTAATATATGATTTGATTAAATAGAAAGTGACTTAAAGTGATTCAAAATGGATATTTTCAAGTGGACCATTTTCCCAGAAATTTTCCAGAAACTAAAAGTTAAGACTGATTTAAGTCTTACCTTAAATCAGCATTAATTTAAATTACATTAATTACAGCATTAATTTAAAAATATTCCTTTCAGCAGTTTCATGTTGACGATTCTACTTTTAAAAAAGTTTTCTAAACAGTCATTAAACGTAGAAAATTATGCATTTTATAAATCAATTGAAATATGTCTGCGTATACCTAAAGAATTCTATAACTTATATCTATACTAAAAGTGAAAATTTATGATGGAAGCATTCCTAAGAACTCCAATTTCTGGTAAGCTTTTATAGTTTTAATGTGCAGACCTGTCTATAATGTAATACAGGTAGAGAGAACAATTTCCTTATCATCACCTGTTTCTCTAAGAACCTGCCTACTTTAACACTCGACTCGTACCATTTGATTGACGGTTGCGTCTGTTGCGCATTGTGCGTCTACAGTGAAACACGCCTTTGCGTGTGGTATTCGGATGCCGATTGTTTGAACGTATAATGAATGTTTTAGCCTGGGCCAACACACGAGCAAACACACATGTGCATGCGAAGCGAACTTACGACGCAGCAGAGGCAGACACACACACACACACACACACACACACACATCGAGATAATGCGACATAGACGGTCGCGAGACGCACAACGACCGTCCTCGGCGCTGTTCGCCGGCAGCCGGGGCCTTGATGCTGACGCAAGGTGAAGGCTATACCCGGCGCATTGACCGCCACCGCCGCATACACACACACATTCATCCATCCGAAGTACACGTTCGGTACGTCTTCGTACACATAAAAGCAATGCAGATACACACGACGGGGTTAAAGTGTTGGACAGCACCCCCCCCACCTCAACCCGGTCAACCGCATCATCCCTTCCCGGCTGCCATACACGTCATCATCCCCCGATAAACAGCACGCACGCGCGCCAAACTACCACGTTGCCGGCGCGTCGAGCTGGATCAATAAAGTCGGCTGCTGCCCCCATTGTATCTCACCAGCCGACGTCGTCATCGGGGTGTGCCACCCCTTCGCGTTGGTTTCCGTCGCGTCAATGGGGACAATATGTATGTGTAAGCGTCTATGGATGTGTGTGCATGCAGGGGTGGTGGTGCACAGTAAGGGCGTCCGTCCACGCGACATTGAATTCATCCTTCCGACTCTTTCACCGGCACCGCTTTCAGCCTGTAAGGGCTTCAAAACACAGGCGTCCATTTGCACATCATACCAACGCCCCAAACCTGCTTTGTTTCAGCACCCTGTATTTTAAATACCAGATAATGATGTACAAAAATATACAATTACGTGTGAAGTATTTCAATTATACTTAATAAGTGAATCCTATCCGCTGGACATTGCAACAACCAACAATCAACGAGTATCTTCCGATATTTATTATTACAAAATGTTAAACTAACCTATATTGTGATATAGCAAATAGCAATATATACAATGATGCAATACCTTTTACACATAAACGAATCAAAACCTATTCACTAGGACCATATATATATGAATCTGAAAAAAGTCGAAATTTGTTAACAGTGCCGAAACTAATTTAATTCAATGAAACGCTCTTTCCTTCGTGCAACACACATGCAACCACACGCCACGACGTGTCGAAAAAAAACAAGTGAAGAGAACGCATACGAATTAATCACATTTAAAGAAACGCCAATTAACTTAAATAAGTCCGGGCAAACGCATACGCAAACGTATTTATTAAACGCCCCAATAATTTCCCTTCCAAAAAATATAAAATGTCATTATTCGCGTTCACTATTACTATCTCAACCATAACTGCCAATATTAACTAAACTTTTTCGGTTCAGTTGTAAACAATTTACGACTAGCCCAGCCACTACTCAAATATGCTTGGCATGCACGTGTATTGCATGTATTCATACTTTCGATTATTCCAGATTCGCAACCGTCCGCAATTCAACGGATTGCGTCCCGGTGTTTCGCATGACTCATCAGCGAATACCCACATAGCGAAACTGCACATCGGGCTAAACACCACAAACATCTAATAATAATTCTCTTGCAAACATGTGAATGCTGGCGATGAACGCGGCGATGCGCCAACGACAAATGATTGTTTTGCGTTAACTTCTTTCAGTTGTTATACGTTTTAAGAATAGATTAAAAATTCGATAAAACACGTATTCATATCGTTCGGACCTCTTTTTACATTGGTCTAAATAAAGTGCTGTTTTTGTTCTATAAAAACGATGGAGAAAACCAAACGGATACAATGATAAAGCGATAAAGAAATCGGCAAACCGCGTGATACGGGAGAAAACGCGCTATTGTGTAGCTTTCGGCCCCGCAGTGATTCTCTTATCGTTAGCCTTCCGTACACTCATTGTGCGACATATTTCTCTATAGTTATACTAAATCTGTGCAATGCGCGCTGTAAGTACGTAGCCGTGTATTGTTGAAATACAAAATGTATTTAATTGATTTTTGTGTTCGAGCATGATTATTTGGCATCGGGTGGATTGTAAAGTAGCAAAAAATAAAAAAAACGTGTTTCGCCGCCCGAATTCACCGGCCACAAAACCGGCAAATTGCGAAACGCCTTCGCGTGTACATATACTGACGCGAAGGTACGTAGGATCGGAGTATGTGTGTACATGCAAGCGACGTGTAGCCGCCCGTCGCAGATCTGCAGAATACGGGGCGGCCATTTTGACGAAGCGAATTTCGCCGGCATTGTGTGCGAAGCGAAATTGTTTGGAATTGGCGCACCTTCCCTATAGAAACTGCATGCGAACTGCTCGTCGACGATGCTTGCGATCATTTTACGCCGGTTGCGTGCACGCATCGAGCGTACTGCGAGAGAATTTATCTCTCCTCGAACGCAAGAGAGTGGCCAAGCCCCTTAGTACCACACGCAAAGCCGGCGCTCTTGAAATATTACATCTCGACCGTTGAGGCACGAATGTAGACACATCAACTCGTAAGGTTATACGGTGTAAATGAATAGATTGAGTGAACTTACCTCAAAACCCTCGGATTTCGCCCAAACGTTGCCGTCGTGTCCGGCAATGCAGGCCTTCGAGACGCAGCGCGAGGCGAGCAGCTGCTTGTCGACGTAATCCTGCCAGCTCATGGTTGTAGAAAGAAAGGGGAGGTGCTGGTTATCTTCCGAAGAATGCTCGGGCTCTGGACGCGCTCTGGGAAGCGGTTGAAGAAGCGGGTGGTGAGAGACCGGACGGTGTGCTTCTGACGGTGGCGAGAGTGCGTGTGTGTACGTGTGCGACGCTGCTGCGCTCACAGTGTTTGCGCGTGTGTGAGTAGGTTCGGCGTGTGTACGGCGCGCGCACTCACTGCGGGGGCTCCACCAGTTACTGGGACGTCGAACGTGACTGAAATGCGCTCTGCGCTGCTAGACGACTGGTCAGCCGTGCCGCGTGCCCCTACTGCGTGCGGATGCCGGTACGGAAGTCGGTCGTGCGCATGCGTGTACGCCGTGTGTCAAAACCGGTCGCAACTGCCGACGAGTACAAATTCCCCTAGATTCCCTAGATTTTACAAATGTATTAAGCATTCCACTCGTAGGCAACTTAATATCCATCATGTTAATTTTGAAGCGATCGACACCCAATTAGCGTTTTAGCTGTTTACGACAAATTTATGAATGAAACTATAATTGAAGAACCGCAGACCAAGACATATAACCAAGTAAAATTAACCATGCGTAACTTCTCGTATTAGACAGAATGTTTTAATTTGTTTCTGGAAATCATCCACGATGCATTTTATGGAATAAAATTAGAATAAAACAAACTAATTAGGCCTACAATAAAGAAAAAAGCACTGAACGTTCATTTGACTCATAAAATTAATCAGCACAAAACAAAAAATTGTCTGATGAAAGTTTCAAATAAAAATTCCAAACGATAGTTATAACTAAGAGATATTTTTGGTTGGAACGTGTTTATTAATAATTTTGAAAACTCGTCAACCAATGAACTTGAAGCTTCCTGTAGGTTACGTTACTTGTCACTTTTGGCATGATTAGAACGAATTTTTGTTTGAAAATTGCTTCTTAAAGTTCAAACTCTGGTTATTCTGTCAAAAATCGACAAAGGACCTATTATTACAGTGCTGTCCAACCCGTTGATGGCTATCAATCAGTCGATTGCGACGCGATTATAGACGTTAGGATCTAATTTTACATCTTTTCGGTATTTTTGATCGTTTTTTGTGTCACTTCGGGGACAGCCCAGCATTTCATAATTTTTAAAATTTTGCAACAGAAAATATTCCTGAAAGCGTGCTTTAACTTCTAACTAAAAAATTCTATATTGAAAAGTTTCGATTAAAAAATTGCAAATAATACCTTAAATGTATTGAGACCACTTATATCTATTTTTTATTATTATTTTCTCAACCAAAACACTTAAAACACCCCACAAAACGAAAGGAATACCGAAAAAGCATCTGCCAGCAAACACCAACAAAAATATACAACAAAATAATTTATTGAGAGCACATTTTCTTACTGTGGTAAAATGATAAAACTGTCTCAGTCAATTAGTATAAACATCGACGGTCTGGAGAGACGCACACATTGGTTGCATTTGCACAACTTGACTAAGAGACAGCACAACCAACTGAAACGCCATGGGCGAAGAAAAATGTCCGACCAACAAAAAGAGCTGTAAGTAAACACGGCTGTACGAAATTTGCGTTGGGAAAACTTGCTTTATTCCACGTTATGTTTTATAGTTTTTTTTTGTTGCGACGAGTATGAAATGTGACTGAATGTAGGGGTGGTTGGGGGTAGGTAATCCGCTCGCAACTGTAAAAGAAAGACAGACATCAGAGCAATTCAGCAAACGCAAATCATTAACGGTTTGCGTGCGAACAAAAAACAAAAAGATATTCCAGAATATTGCAGTAGAGTGCAGCAAAGGCGTGGAATGTACCCCAATCTATTGTGCTGAGAATTGCAGCTGAGTCACATTTCCAAGAATGCATGATTCATCCGTTGGAAACTTCTAAATTTCTGCTCGGAAGATTCCACGATTCAACGGAATTAAATAGGAACAGAGGTGTCATGTGAGGGTTTTTCTTGTTGCTAATAGTTAGGGGAGAGGTAATAAATCGTAGTGTTTGCAAAAATAAAATTGCCAAACTTATTCACATCATGATCGTGATTCCATTATTAGCAAAGAGGCAAAATACATTTACAAATTGAATTCAAAAACAGGGCGAGGGCATGCGTGTGATACCCGTGTCCCACGGATGCGGAAATAAATAGTACAAATTGTAGAAATAGTTAATGTGTCGGCGCCCTCGCCTTTAAAATAATAAACAAATTGTGAGAGCGTGTGCTCGCCGACGCCCATTCATCATTTTGTTCATACAAAGTTTTGTGTTTGCTTTTTTGTTAGATTCTGCAAGACAAGAGAGCAAAGTTATCCACATGCTGTCCTCATTTTATTCAATCATCATCAATTTGTGTTTATCAGTATTATTCAGAAATTCATTTTTTTATCCAAATTCGGCATTTACAAAATTGGCAAACAGTGGCGCACTGCTGGACAAACGTCGCACGAGACTGTCGAGAAGGCCTAGCCACGCACACCACCACCGTTTGCTCTCCTCGTTTTGTTAGCAAAGGGCAGTGTTTAAGGGGCGGCGGCTTTTCAAAGGAAGAGCAATATCCTTTTCCCACGCAGTGGCGGCACGTCTGCACCCGACGACATCGATAGCGCTTATAATTGAAATAACCTCTCCAGAGTCCGACCACCTGCTTGCAGCAGCGACGTAGGCACCGCCCACCACGCGAACCGCCGCCGGCGATCGATGCGACGCGCCAATGCAGCCATCGTCCATGCCGCCGCCTTGCTAATGTGCGCCAGCGCAGCCGGCCCAACATGTCACGTGCACGCCGCCGTTCAACGCCGCCCAACGCTCGCATCTCCGTTAAGGTCTAAATTAAATCACTAGCACTCTACCTACTTACAGTCTAAGAACCTAACTAAAAAATATCTACCAAACGAAAAAAATACAATTGGAATAGTGGTTTTTAAAAACGAACAAAATTAAAAAATCAGATTCTTCGGGAGGAGCGGGGGGGCTAGCAAACACCAACGCACCTCCCCGCAATCAAACTAGATAAAAGTATGCTTTGTTTTACTTTCGTGTTGTGTGTATATGTACGTGGTGTGTGGTAATAATAAATCCAACAATTTTTTTGAATATAGTCTTGAATTTCTGTTTTAACGAATCGTATTTTTTTCGCACCAATGAAGAGCTAATTAATAATCAACGCTATTCAGACGATAAATTACACACTCGGATTGTTTGTTTATATGTATAATAATTAATTGTAGTTTTAAAGTTAGTTTTTGTTTTGTTTTGTTTTTTGGGTGGTTGCGATCGTCGCTCCTGCTGCTGGTGGTTTTTTGTATGTGGTAGTAGTAGAATCTGTTCGGTATTCTCGCTATGTATATTATATATTATATTAATATTATGTAAATATTGTTGCAAAATTGTGAAATTGTGTAATAGGGGGTTGGCCGTCGTGTGCGGGTGGCGCGTACGTACGCGCGCACGGCGCTGGCCTAGAGAGTAACGTAATGGCGTAACGGATTTTCGCTTAAGTCGCACAAACAACACTCGGTCGCGGCTGCGCACAGTGTAGAGGCAGGTAGCTAAATACTCACACCATAGGAAACTCTAGGCAACGTCGAACACACACAGCAGAGCCAGCCGATTTAGATGAGGTCAGCCACATTCATGGGCATTTCGTCAATGTTCGTCGTATAAAAAGACTCGATGTCCTTCAGCACGCGCTTGTCCTCCTCCGTGACGAAGTTGATCGCGACACCCTTACGACCGAAACGTCCACCACGACCGATTCTGGAACAAATTAAATGAACAATAGTATATTCAAATTGGTCGTCTTATACACCTCGCCAAAATTGTTGTAGTAATTTTTTTAAGGGAAACTATTTGATATAATGGATACGAATTTCTGTATGCTATAAGCGTTTGAGTATATATTCGGTTCATTCTTCATAAAAAAATAAAATCCACGGAGTACTTCTGGCGGCTGTCCGGAACATTATTCGTCAGATGGTGGAGGCTTGGCTTTTGAAGTGTAAATCACGAGTTTTTAACCCAAGTTGTGAAAGTGAAGAGTTCCTCACCGTGCGGTAATTTTAGCAGAATCAATTTTTGGCTAAAGCCAGTGCTTGAATTTAGCGTAGGGGAAAAATCCCATATCAAAGACTGGATAATTATAAATACAATAACCACTACTTTCAGTCCATCGGTTGCGTATTTTTCGAGATATCTTGGCCATCAAATTGAAAAACATGGTGTTGAGAAAATTTTGTTGATGAACTTCGTCTTGTAATCTTGTAATTTTTATTTGAAACTTGTATCAGACTTTTCAGATCAGGGGAAAATGTCGATTCTTTGCCGGGCCGAAAATTAACCCTCGTCTCCGATTTAGAGCTGACCGTACCAAGCTCTCAAAAAAAGGGGCATGGGCTTTGAATGTTTCCAGAACCCCACAAAAATACACGGCGGAGCGCAGGTTACTTATAGATAACAAACTTTAGAAAAAATCGTTTTTTTTATCCGGATTGAGTTTGGATAGACCTTATGTGAGACAATATGAAGACAAAAATGGACTTCTTAAATCAATTTAATTGTTTTGCAGTAAAAGTATTCATTGCTTATATGTACTATGGTATCCAAGTACAGGAACAATTTTTATGGAGCATATGCATGTCAGAATTTCAAATGAGTTGAATATGACTTTTACAGCAAAGTGACCAAATCTATGTACTATGGAGAACAATATTGAACCTTTGAAAACTGACACTTCATTTCCGAAACCCTTTGGAATATACATTTACCGATGATTGTCAAAGTTCTAAGTCCTCAATTTTAGAAAATCAAATCGTTTTGAAACAGGCAAATTACACTTGGCAATTCTTATCTGTACCGATATTATCATCCTAATTATTTTGTTAAGCAATTATATGAAGTGATTCTTTGGAAACGATTTACATCTTTTCGTAATAGGAAGATGCAATCTATAAATGACTTAAAAAGGGCTTACCTGTGAATGTAGTTCTCCCTGTTTGAGGGCAAATCATAGTTGATAACCAGTGAGACCTGCTGCACGTCAATACCACGCGCCAGCAAATCGGTGGTGATCAGCACACGCGACGACCCGCTGCGGAACTGCTTCATGATCACGTCGCGTTCGCGCTGCTCCATGTCGCCGTGCATCGCCGACACGGTGAAGTCGCGCTTGTGCATGCTCTCGGTGAGCCAGTCGACCTTGCGCCGCGTGTTGCAGAAGATGACTGCCTGCGTGATAGATAGCGTGTCGTAGAGATCGCAGAGCGTCTCCAGCTTCCAGTCCTCGCGCTCGACGAACACGTAGAACTGCCGGATGCCCTCCAGCGTCAGCTCCTCCTTCTTGACAAGAATGCGCACGGGATCGCGCATGAACGACTTGGTTACATCCATCACGTCGTTAGGCATGGTAGCCGAGAGCAGGATGACCTGCACGTCCATGTTGAGCATCTTGAAGACGTCGTGAATTTGATCCTTGAAACCACGCGACAACATCTCGTCGGCTTCGTCGAGCACGAACATCTTGATGTGGCCGGTGCGCAGCGCACGCCTGCTAATCATATCGAAGACACGACCAGGCGTTCCGACAACAACGTGTGCGCCCGACTCCAGCTTGCGGATGTCCTCACGCACGTTCGTGCCACCGATGCATGCATGACACTCCGCCGACAGGTAGTCGCCAAGCACGCTGACGACCTTCTGGATCTGCGTAGCGAGTTCTCGTGTCGGCGCCAAAATGAGCGCCTGACACTCCTTCAGCGACGTGTCGATCTGCTGCAGGATCGAGATGGAGAACGTCGCCGTCTTGCCGGTACCAGATTGCGCCTGCGCAATCACGTCGTGGCCCTTCACACACGGAATGATCGCACGCTGCTGGATCGCCGACGGCTTCTCGAAACCGTACGCGTAGATGCCGCGCAGCAGCTGCTCCTTGAGGTTCATGTCATCGAAGTTGTCGACCACCTCATCCCAGTTCGATTGGATGACGCCATCGGGGTCCATGCCCGGTGGGCCTTCGAAGCTCTGAGGCTCCTTCTCGGACGCTGGGCCATTTTTATCCCCAGTCCATTCGTCGTTCCTACAAAACAAACACGCACAGAAAGTTTAATAATCACGTATTAGTATCGAATGTTGATCAATCACACATTAGCATCAAAACAATGCGAGTCTAATCTATTTACAGTAAAGTAAAGCCGTATCATCAATAAATTAGCGAATTATTGATAAATGCATCATCATCAATGGATTTTTCCATCAGTAAATATTAATCTTTGGAGGGAATCTTGAATCGCAAACTATTAGCAAATTTACTGGCACAGCCTCGTTGAGTATTACATGTCGATAATTATTTCTTTGCACTTTGTATTCGGTAACAATGTAAAGTTGCAGCTTCACGTGGTCACAATGCGAATTCAAGAGAATTGAGTGGTGAATCAGCGCGCGCGTTGACTGAACGGCGGCGGCCATGATTTCATACAGCGCCCCACGAAACAAAAATCCGTCGATGTCTATTTATACATTCCGGTCGTGTGGCGGCAAAGCGTATTCGGGCCAGCCACATTACAAGCTCGCAGCGACGGTGACCGGCGGCGGTTTTGCCGCCACCAGCCTACCGCCGTGCAAACCGCACGCCATGTTGGCATGGCATCGTAATGCATGCGAATCCGCCAATGCCGCTCACCACCACAGGTTTAACACGATTTTCGGTCGAAATCAGCAGCTGTACGCACCGGGAAACGCACCACCCGCACCGCCGACGCAGCGTCGCGCCGTCCACCACAAATTTCCGCACCAAACACCCGTAGATTAGCGAAAAAAACAATTCTTACCTTCTATCAGACGTATACGACATGTTCAACTCGCGTTTGTTAAAACGGAAAAGGCTTCAACGAGTCGCCGCAAGGTGTGATATTCCTACGCCACTCCCGACTGCAAATAACCTGTAAATCGCACGCGTTGCACACTGGCGCGTTGGCTTGATGAAGGCAAATTTGCTCGATGGACACGTTCGGCGCGTCCGGCAGGTAACGAAATGAGCGAAGGCGACGGCGATTTGACGCTGAGGGCACGTGTTTTGCGGCGGCGGGACGACGGCCTACCACTCGCTGCGGTACAGTAATGGCGCACGGGCTTACGTTGCCCGGAAGCTCTCGAACCCCTAAACTGGTGCTTTGCTGAGCGGCGCGAACTTTGAATTATTGACACTGCGAATTTACGTTTTCTCCCGTCAGAGACAGCAAACAATCGACGCGTCACGCAAATAATCTGACGGCAATGCAAACCAATCTATCGCACTGACGGCTGTTTTCTTCCTAGTCACCATTAATGCCGTAGAATGCGTTAACATCGTCTGCGCGCAGCAAATCGTTTGCGGGTAGTTCGATTGGGTGCCGGGCGCGGATGTACCACAATCGGACGCGCAATTTCAAATCTTTTCTGGATGGTAATTGCTGATTTACTGGCGACAACAAACTATTCGACTGAACGCGAAACATCAAAACGGGATTAAATTGTCGGCTGCGAGGTGGGAAATGCGCGAAAACATAGAACTCTCTGAAAACTTTTTTTAACAAACGCATCGCGTTTTTCAAAACGCATATAGGCAACTCAATTAACATTTGATGAAATACAGTGATGCCTTAAAAATAGTATTATTAGTAACTCGAGTTTTTCACGAAACTCAATTTTCAATTTAATTAACTATGTTAAATGCACAAATGCAATGCTAAGGTGTGTCACTCGAGACATTCGTAAGTCTAGGCTCAACCGTAAAAGAAAATTAGTTTCTTAATTTCGGATCTAATATAATGCGTTCAGTTTTTGTAATTGGAACGTTGTCGACGATACTCTTCCATAATCGTCTCAAATTGTGAACATGTTTTATTTTTAAGAGAAAGTAAGGAATCAGATATTTCTTAAAATCCTTAATAAGGACTATAGTGCAGGAGTCCTATAATTATTTATAAAACATCACTCGAATTATTTATATATACATAAATCAAAGCGAAATCTTTAGAAGTCTTTTCAAGTTATTCTTCTGGCACCGAAAAGTTGTTGCAACAATATTCACAAGTTATAAGTTATTAAACGAAAAAGTGTTACACCAGTTATAGTAAATTCCACTCGGAATCGAATTGTGCTTGATTTATAACCCTTGTATTACGGAAATTATGAAAACATTTTTAGGAACATTCATTTTTTGTACTCTGGATTTCTCAAAGTCCACAGTATCATTCGGCGCAAATGGGTACATCCAAAACAAACTATATTTAATAGAGAATCTATTAGTGAACGAAATATAACATTACTCCAAAATAATTAATCGAAAAACGGTTACAAGAGATAATGGTAAATTTCATTCTGAATCGATTGGTGTATGACTTGTGCTAATTTAAATCAAAACGTAATCTTTAGAAAAGTTGTTGCGCCAACGTTCATAAGTTATAAGTAATCGACAAAAAGGGGTTGTAGTAAATTCCACTCGAAATCCCATGGTGCATGATTTATAACCCTTGTATTACGGAAATTATGAAAACATTTTTCGGAACACTCATTATTTTGCACTCTAGATTTCTCAATGACTACACTACATTTCGACACAAATGGGCATATCCAAAACAAACTATATTTAATAGAAAATGTATTAGTGCACGAAGGTAAATTTGGATTGTTAGAAATTATTTAAAAACAAAGTTTGAATTTCAGATTTTAGTTCTACTGTTTCGTCGCTGCCAATGTAGCCAGTTTCAACTTTTAAGATTTGATCTGTCGTACATAGTCGTTTATAAACATGAATAAAACAAACAATTAACTGATTATTTGATGGCTACTTAGGTTTAAGAAACCACGTATACAAATGACAATTTTTCTAAAACTATTAAATCTCTTAACCACGTAGCATGTAACGGCAAAATGCGGAACTAAAACGTAAAATTCAAACTTTGTTTTAAAATATTTTCTAATCAGTATGTTATAGAATGTCCATTCTTGTACGGATAGATTCCTCATTAAATATAGTTTGTTTTGATATGCACATTTACGCCTGAATGTTGTGTAATTATTGAGATATCGTGGGACCCGGTCCTCTTAATATACTTTTGAAAAAACAAAATTCCCATATTTATTCTATATTAGAACTCTTTTAAATAGTATACAATTAGTTAACCAATATTTCTCTTCATTTCTGTCCCAACGCTTTATCAACCCACATTTCAAGCTTATCTTCATCCTGCAGGCCAACCAAACGCGACTCGACTTTCCCGTTGCGGAAAACATACAATGCTGGGATTGATCCAACGTCGTATTTAGCAGCCACTTCCGTTAGTTCGTCAACATCTACCTTAGCCAGGCTTATTTTGCCTGCCTTCTTGGCGATAACATTGTTGAGTCTGGGCTCGAGTTGTCGGCAGGGTCCACACCATGAAGCGTGAAAGTCGACAATGATTGGCTCTTTGCTGTTTTCGATTTTATCGCAGAAATCTTTCTCATCCTGGACTTTAAAAGAATTGTTCGCAATGCTCGTGAGGCCGAAATTACGACGGATTGTTTGGGTAACCAATTGACGCACTCCAGATGATTTTAATAGACAATTCATTTTTGTAAATGTTAGCTAAAAGTATACAAATAAGTTAGATAATTCAATAAAGAAACATCGAGGAAACTTCATCTAGAACATAACTTATTCTAATCAAAACCTATATTAACCTGAACTATTCTAACTTAATGGTAATTAGTTACAATGAAAATGAAAAACAATCATTCACTCATAATTAAAGCCTCAATCATTTAATTAACTATAATTAGTCACAATAACCTAACTTTATAATAACTTGAAAAGAAAACTGTGCGAGGTATATTTTAGAGGTTATCATAGTTGAATATAAAAATACATCAAGGAAACAAACCTATAACATAACGTATTCTCAACTAAACCTTTATGAAACTAAATTAATCTAATCTCATGGATAAACTCGATTAAAAACTCACTAGCTTGATAAACATACAACCAGAGGCAACTTTATAATATGGTAACTTGAAATAAGTACTTTTAGAGGTGCATTTTGGAGGTTATCACTATATAATACGTACATATTTATGAAAATACTCAATCAATTGTTTGGTGTGAATATTATCATGGTATATGAGCATAAGCGTGTTTAATAAAGTATATTGACGTTATTTCCTTACCTAAACCTTAACTTTATTATGTAATACGTGCGTCAGGGTGTGCGAACTTTTATGACAAGTTTCGAGCAGCCAGGAAACAAGCAGCCTGCTTCCAGAACGCAATTTCGTCACAATTCCTTCACTAATTGCGACAATCGCAAAGTATAACCTCAAATGAACGTCCTAGAATTGTCCTTGAACATGAAAATCTGACATGATATACTGTGTGTCACAGAAATAACAATAAAGTTATAAAACTGAACATATTGAGCTCGTTTTTGCAATGTAAATAAAGTCAATACTCTGATAACGTTCTGTGAAACGAGATATACCTTACCATGCCATTGTTATATTATCTCTGAATAAATTAACTTCATATGATTAGATAAAACCGTTTATGCTCACAATCAGTTCATGCGTGTTCCATTTTCCACATTGAAGGAGCAACATGTTGCTTTCTGCTTATACTAACCTACTTTCTCAGATGTGATTCTGTTCATAAACTAGCGAATAAACAAACAAGCGCGAAATCTGGAAAGCCGCTCGTTGAAATCAAGACGGAAACGTTGAAGTCCGCTATTCGTATCCAATCACTTGGGACAAAACACGTCAATCATATGCCTACCTGAATTGTTTGATTAAAATTAGCCGCGTGTGCTCGCGTTGGAATCAATTATTCGATTTGCGTCAGGCAACGTTCGCGTTTCGCGTTGATTCAGGTAAGCAGGTAGGACTCGCAGGATGAACGCAGTTGGTTAGCACTCACTCGGCGCTACACGGCCGTGTTGTAAAACAATCAAAACGCGCGAGTTTCGCACATCCCACGCTTGAATTATTGCCGTGCGTCGCTCAACACGCCGCCTCCAAGCGCTCGGTACACCTTGGTAAATATTTGCGCGTTGCGTTTGCAAGTTTCGCCAAACGAGATGCGCAAGTCGCCAGTGACGATCCAAGAGTGGCTGGACGCGTTACCAACACCGAAAAGCCACACCGATCAGCAGCAACAGCAACCGTCGACAATGCCACAGTATACAAGCACACATCGGCCGAGCTTGCGCCTCCTGGGACGCGATGCTTCAATTCAATCAGACGACTGTAGTCACTGCTCGTCGGTGGAGTCCGTGCTGGAGTTACGGCGACCTGATCCAGAGGCAGTTCTTCTAGGACTCGGTTTCGGCCCTCCTACGACTGGACAACATGTTTCACGCATTCCTAGTCGATTTCTACAACCATCCAAGGTAAAACATGCTTTAATCATGTCAGAACACGCTTTAGAAAACTGAAAAAAACACTTGTAAAATCTCAAAAACACAAAAGTTCAATTCATGTGACATGTCGCCATCTTGTTTCACCCCCTAAGCTGACTTAATCTCCACAAGATGGCCGTCATGTGCAACTTTTAAAGAACAACAAGTAACAACTTTTTTGAAGCCACAACTTTTGTTTTAGTTACTAACAAAAATTGATATAAATAAATTTTTGGAGGAGCAAGGGGAAGGCGAACAACAACAAGCTGAATTCACCTCGGTCCCCAACTCACCAGCCAGGGTAAAACCAACGATGAATTAATCAATTATTCCTACAAAAAAAGACATATTTTTGTAACATATCTACACATGTACAACACGTACACCTAGAAGCAATAGCCATGTACTTGCTATAATTGTTCATACTCGACGCTTTGTAATGAGCACATGGTTGAGGTGTGTCAGCAGCTAGCCAACAAGCAAAGACCAACACATACATAAACGCAACTTCTATTCATGTATATTCCATTTTCCTGTGATTCAATGTGATATTTAATTGTCATTAATAAGATCCACACAAGTCCAAAACATGTTCGACCAATGTTTCAATCACTCAATGGTGCTTTAAATATCTACATTATGTTATAAGACTTTTAAATTAGTGAATAGTGTCCACAATGGGTAATGTAATTTTCATAGAAGAAAAATAATTAAACTTTGCAATAAGTATTTATTGGTATTATTTTCGTACATTGGGAAAATCCTACCTATTTTAAATTTTCCAGAGTTATCGTACATGTTGATAATTCGGGAAAGTTGAAACGTGCAAAAATAGCACGCAAAACGAACTTGACGAATTGCGTAAAACATGATAAGATACTTTATCATTTGTTCGAATGATGTGGTAATGGTAATGAGGATGTTACACGGCTAAATTGGTAAATAGTGCCAAGAACTATTTGAAAGAGATAATGTACTTCGTCAAGTAAATACGCTTTGTTAAAACATTTTTTGCATGTTACGAGTCATTGTTTTACAAATAACAAGACGTAAATCGCGTTTGTAAATAATTTGTTGTACAACGATCTACTCATTTCTCACAAGTATGATAAATTGCATGACATACGTCAGAGAAATGAGCATTCCAAGCCAGTTGTAAACTACATTTTCTAGGACTATTATTTGTGAAAATAATAATGAGTAGATTTAGTTTTCTAGTGTATGTTGCCAAAAACGGTCCGAACACGCTGCGCCGGCGCCAGTGCCCGCATGTTTTACAATTCATTCGTGTGCATGAACATCCGTGGGATATGTATGCCATTTCATTGTCACAGTTGTTACCGAAATTAGTATATTCTTCAAGATGATACCCGTTTGTTTTTTCAGGAGTATGAGACTCATACGATTGAGGAAAGGGCATACTAGGGACGTTGTACACTATACATTTTCTACTACTGTTATGTGTGAAAATTATAATTTCTTAATGAAAACGATACTGAAATATGCACATTATACAACAGGAGTAGAAAAACAATATTAATATACTCACTAATATACGCGTTACTCACTAATTTACCTTATGACACCACGACGTAATATGTTTTGTTGAAAAAGTACACTTTCTAGTACAATTTCTAAGTAAAAGAGGTTCAACCAAGAGGCTGAGTGGTATGATGAACGGCTGCTGATCATAAATCCGGATCCGGGGTAGTTTGAAATTGAAATTTCTTTCAAGCAATTATTTTTAATAGGACTAATTGAAAAGGAATGGTATAGGGCTACTAAAAAAGAAAAGGAAGGGAAAATAAATGATAACAACTGCTCCCGATTTCATAACTTCGAGTTGGAAACCTTGTGTGTATGTTATAAGATAACAGTTTCATGTTCCACAATTTCTCTTTCAGAAATTACTTAAATTTCATCTAAATTTTCAATTATTTCAGGAATATAATTAGCAAGCATTCCCACGTTATTAGCCAATTTTTTTTTACAACATCCTCGATACCCTCTTCAATATCAATTTCCTCATTTTCTCTCCTAGTATGTCAATAAATATTCCCTCCACACCTGCAGCCTTGCTTTTCTTTGCATTTCTTCGCAGACATTTTCTTTCTAGCTTAATACCTGCTTTGGTAAAGTGCGAAACTTTTGATTTTCTTTAATATTTAAATTGAACATAACGGGAATTTCTAAGTAAACATGTGTACTACCCTGGAGTTTTCCAACCAAGCCTAGCTCTTGTTTTTGGAGAAAAATGAGTATGCAATGACAAAAAGAGACCAATAGTATATAGCGATATAAGAGTGGAAACGGCGTTTTTAGGCGCGCGCTGTGCAATTGCACCAATAGGTCTTTACTCCCGAGTATCACTCGCTGCTTTTTCGAATGTTTTAGAAAATGTTTCCTCCAATGTCCTCTTAATGCATAAATCATTCCTTTAGTTGCTTGTTTTATGCAGCTCCTAACGATTTGTCGCACTACCAATGTCTTCTGATGTATAAATCATAAGAATATAACTATGTTAATGCGTTCCATTAGTAGCTTCAACAAGCGTGTTCCAATGGATTTTGACACCCGTGTAATAATTTTGGCGCACGCCTCCTTTCCAAGCATACATACGAAAAACTTATTAAATACATCGGGTCACCTTTTGAATAATAAGAGAGTGTAAAACAATAATTAAGATGGGTAACATCGCAAACGGTATTCGCCAGTTAGGTACCTATCAAGATTTTAAGCAATGATTAGTATCGAAGGTACCATATCTATCCTATCGATACTCTTACATATTTTCATAAGCCCCTCAAAACTATCAACACTAAAATATAAGGATACACCCTGATTGGAGTGCGGACTGGTTTCTAGGAAGGTAACAAATTTTATGGTCATGGTCCCGTGGATTTTGCAAATAGTGATATTACTTTTGTCATTTTACCTCCTTTATTGAAGAATTTTCATAAGCTATTAAACAGATACATTTTACAGCCTTTTCCACAGGGGTTTTCAAAAGCGTATCTATTGATACTATTTCAAGTGTGCCCCGACGTAATTTTCAGACTAAATTTTTTTACCAATTCATAAATTTTGCATGCCCTTGACAAAAAAGAAACTTAGTTACTTTATAGAAGATAGAACTATTTAACGACTTTAAGCTTTGGAGCAATAAGTAATAAAAGCCATTCCAAGGAGTAAATGTATTTATCATGTGTCATTCAGATAAACTTTCGGCGGGTTTCCTGACGAATCTAGAAGCTTTTAAACCATGAACGAACAAATTTAGTCTTATACGAAAATGTTTCTCTATTTTTCGAAAAAAATAATCAAAAAGTATGAGTTATTCGATGAAATTAGATAAGATAACTTATCCATGATTTGTTTACGTGATAAAAACAAATTTTAGTCACCACTTGAAAGAAAAAAAGTACATATCAACTTGAAAGTAAATAATTCCTCCATAGTATCAAAGAAACGTTTATTATCCATTAAATTCTGGATCTAAGTAACATCCACAAAATAAAACTCGTTAGAATCTACGTAACTCGGTAAGAAAAGTTCATCGTTTGAACAGTATTAAAATAAAGTCTGCTTCTTCATCTTCAGAATAGGGATTCAACAACGTAATATTTAGAAAAAAAAGCCAACAATTAACAACCACACATTGGGTGTATCATATAAAATGTATCAAAAATATATGTAAACGTCTAAAAACTAAGAAACATTCTTCTCCTCACTATTCTCTTCAATCTTCTGCGTCGCAGCTTCTAAATCCAGGTCAGCCTTATCATTTACATCGTTATTGCCATTCGTAAGCACGTTCGTAACAGGGGACAGACCTTCCAAAAGATTGCATTGTTTCGATACTCTGTCAATAAGATCATCGGTGACGGTTGTGAACATATCAGCATCGTTCAGTAACGTTTTATTTTCATCTGCATCCAGAGATTTATTCATTTTTTGATTTTCAGTTTCAGTATTTACAATTTTTAAGTTTGAGTTAATAACTTCTGATTCTGATATAACTTCTGATTTGATAACGACTGCTTCTGATTTAATAACTCCTAGTTGGAAATCTTCTGTTTCAGAGATTACTGCATTTTTATCTAAATTTTTGATTACTTCCGGAACATTATCAGAAATCATTGGGATATTATCAGCCAACATATTTACAACATTCTTCATTTCTTCTTCAAGATTTCTTTCGTTTTCAAAATGATCGTTCTCACTTCTAGTCTCAGTCAATAAAATCTCCTCTTCCAATATTTCTTTTTCAACAGCCACAGCCTTGCTTTTCTTTGGCGTGTTTTGTAAGGAGTTTAAAGGCGTACATTTCGTCGCAGGCATCTTCTTGCGAACATCGCATCCGTTTTGGTAAAGCCTAACACATTTACCCTCAACAATCTCAACTTGGAATAACAGCTTATCAGTCGAACACAAAGTCTTGAAATAACTCTCGCTCTCACTATTGAAAGCATACCCGACCAAAGGCAACATTTTCGCGCTCATCGCCAAAGGTTCCAACTCTATCAAATCTTGTGGTAATTGACGTAACTCTGTAACATCCGCTTCAATTCCTATATCCAATAGATCAACAACAAACTTATCTACAATGGCACCATTGATTTTCGCTCGATAGAAAACACAGTCATACAAAGCCGCGACAATCGTTTCACTCGCTTCGGGTTTATCGCTCAATTCTTGAATTCTACATTGTATTTCGCTAAATTTCTCTTCAACGTCAACCTTCCTCAAAGCGAAATCTCCCAAGTTGTTGCAATTCAACATTTTGAAGGTCGTCAATTCAGGTAAGAGAATATCCGAGACATCTTCGTTGCTAAAGAACAATTGTACATAATTCGTTTCGCCCTGGGAATGTTTAACGACCGTGAATACAGTGACACCGTCTGCTGCAATCTCCTTCAATTTTTCGGTGGCTTTCGCGGACCATTCTAGCAATCCTTCAGGTTTGTAAAGACTACATTTGTGGGCCAATGCTGGCAACATTACCAAATCTTCTGGTAACTCACGTAGCGAAGTGCAGGTACACGAATTGCCGTAGTCTATAAAAAGAACTTCAACGCCAGCGACGGTATTTGAAAGAATTCGTGCACGATACCAACTTTCATCGTCTGGGAAGATGGCAGCACATAAACTACCCGGTGCTTGATCCTCCAAGAGCTTAAACTTATCCGCGTTGACTAGTTGCTCAGCAATCATCTCTAAATCACTGCAGGCATGTTCAAACTGCAGCCAAAACTCCGCCGGAGAGTTAAGATTACTTACGAACCCAGTGAGTGCTGCCGGTGCAGCCTGTAGTTCAACGGCAAGGTTTTCCTGCAGAAAAACGTCGTTGACGCATACACTATCAGCGTAGAGGCGCACAAACGTCGTCTTCTCGTCCTGATGAACAATCTCAGCAGTAAGAGCCACATTTGTAGTCAAATCTTCAAATCTTTTACAAGCTTCCGATGTCCACTCACTATCTTTCGGAGATAGATGCAAACTACAACGCTTTGCGTGCTCTTCAAGCGAAAGCAACTCAGTCGGCAAAGTCTTAATTTTGACCTCACTGCCCAGAACATCGGTGTTACCAAAGTCTACAAACCTGACGGTAGTTATATCCGTATCAACGTCTAAAACTTGAGCACGGTACCAAATTTGGTCGGCACTATACGGCGCCGCACACAAAACACCCGTGGTGACGTTATCGATATCGGTAAGCGAATCAATCTGGGGTTGAAGAACCTCCTGAAGTTCGGCGATAGCATCCAGCGCCGATGTCTGCTGCAGGTAGAACTGACCTGGATTGTCCAAATGACTCAACTCGACGGAGAAACCGATTGATTGATACTGACCCGAAAGTTGTTCCTGCTCTGGCTCAATGGATGCAGAATATTCTTCCGGCCTACATTCAGGGATAGTTTCAATTTGTGACCCTGTTGATTCAGGCACTATTGTAAGTTCATCTGGAATAATTTTGGCAGCTTGCGTAGAAAGCATAGCAGATTGTGTGGAAGTTGTGACAGGTTGTTCCACAGGTGGTACGTCAACTTCACCGACCCATTTCTCTTCTCCAAAATGTATGTTTAGATGTACTTCTTGATCTTGATAGGTTTCTGCGTTCAATACTTCGATCTCAATGGCAAGGTGTGGCATGAAAAATTCGGAGGATAGAGTCCTAGTAAACGGAAAGTAATAGTTTTAACTTCAATATTAAAAACTTTCATTTGTGTGTCTTTTAAGCATAAAAAAAAATCAAAGGAAAACAATTAGTAACATCATTGAGAAAGATAATAAATAGGGAAGGAGTCTGACATATTGTGACATGGGCCCGAAGTAAGTGCTGCAAGTCATACGAGTGAATAATGTGCATTCCATGCGAAATGTACACTATTCTTTTTCTACGACTATTATATGTGAAAATAATATATAATTAGCTTTAGTTTTTATTTTTGCTGATAAGAATTAATTTTCTGAACGAAAGTTGCATAAATAGCAAAATTAAGTAATGAATTGACAAGGCTTGTTTGATTTTTATTTCGTCGTAGCCGCACCGAAAGGGATTACCGCATTGTTTACTTAGCAAACTAGTAGACCATGAATTTTTTTAAGATATCTGACGTTTCTTAATCAAAAACAATACTGAAATGTATTCATCTACCAGTACTGTTATGATCAGCCGTATGTTGTGAACATCATTACATAATCAAAATCGTTAAAATGCTTATTATAAAACAGGAATAGAAAAATGGATTTTAAATTCAAAACTATATAAATCGTTATAGATCAAAATTAAGGACGCTTGGGTGTATCCAGCTGAGCAACCTAACAAAGTTTAACATTAAACGGAAGTTAACGAAGATACAAACATGGCATTGGTTTTCAACTGAAACATCGAGTTTTTTAATGTGCCATTGAAATATGCTTTGAATTAATATAAAAAATGTCAATGCCTTTCGATTTAATACATCTGAGAAAAAGCGTGAACATCAAATATTTTCGATCAGGAAAGTGTGGGCCAGCCCTCCTAATTACAAGTCGAATATATTAAAGTATGTAACCTGATTTTTTCATTGTGTGAATAATTCATTTGCAGTAAGGAACCGAATATGCAAGTGAAATAGCAAAGAATAGATGAAAAAAAAAAGTAACTCAAACTTACCTTATAACTGACTTATTAACTATCTCCTCATTACCATAGTCAATAAATTGCACAGTTATTTCATCCCCATTAATATTCTTTACCAGACCTCTATACCAGTTTGCATCTGAGGACCTTACCGCATAAATAACCTCTTTCACTTCCAAATCACACGCTTGGGTAGCCTCATAAAAAGCATACAACTGCTCCAGTAGCACATCCACATTCACAGCAGATACACTCGGCTGAACAAAAAGACTCGTTGGCGTTGCGTGCGCTACGTAGCCAGACAATCTTGGCCCAATAACTACAGCTGGACAAATTTGGCTTACAGTCTCAAACATCTCCTCTTGAAGCTCAATTACTGGAAGGAACTTGCCGCAATTGTCGTATAGAGTTACGAAGGCCCTAAAATGAGAAATCAAAATTAAATATACAATTAAAACTGACAATAATAGTCATACTTGTTATTTTGGACATCGTCGACGTAGGCAATCAACTCATGACCGACAAACGAATTGAGCAATTCCAGATTTGGAGTTCTAGCAACTTCATGTTTGAAGACCACACAAGAGATTATCAAACCTGGTAAAATTTCGAGTGAAAAGTTGTCTATCGAATTAACAATGTTTAATTTGCAGTTGAACTGCTGTGACAACAGATAGGTGATATCAAAGTGTTCGTATGGATTCTTGACGATAATAAGTCCTGCTTTTTGGAGTTCTTCTTTTACAGATGATCCGTTTGACAGCAGCTCCACCGAATATCTATAAAGTTATTTTTATTGTAAAAACAAACATTCGCAATTTTTATGCGTCTTAATGGTAAAAAAAATTCTTCAAAAAACTTAAAAAGCATTTTCTCTCAACATCATTTTTCGATTTTATGGACAAGATTGTGAATATACTACTGAACCGATTTGGTTTGAAGAAAGATATATTTTATAGATAAATAATCTGTTAATAATTGATTTTTTGAAGAAATATATATTTACATTTTTTTCGGTACTTTAAGATGATTTTTTTGAGAAAAAAAAATTTCATATCTAAGCTGTATGAAATCATGTAATATTAAGTTTTCTTAAAATTACTCAACATCATATAGAAAATACTTACAAAAACTTTGTTTTGGCATTTGATCAAAATTAAGGACAAAATAAGTAATTAAACCCAATAAACGAGTTAATATTATAATGTCTTCACTTCACTAAATTAAATACCGATTTTTAAGGCGAAATATTTAATAATGCTTATGAAATATGCATTAAATTGTCACAAAAGTGTCAATGCCTTTCGATTTAATACAACTGAGAAAAATCGTGGAAATCACGTATTTTTCGACTAGGTAAGAGCGATTTTTCAAATAATCAACTGTGTGCACTCTAGCGCCTTTAATTTTGATCGAAAACCAAAAACAGATTTAAAACAGGTTTAAATTTAAAGTGCAATTTTAGAAAAAAATCCTCTTAAAAATCGTCATATTCTAGACTAACATTTTCTAACCTAGGAAGAATTTTGCCTTGTGACTTTTCTTATTCAAAACACTAAAGATATAAATGACGAAGATTTTAAGGGATACAGACGCTGGAAGTGTTCAGGGCTAAATCGAAAAGTGCCTATACAGGAGGTTCGACAATTGCGTTGCAACTGAAAATTTGAAAGCGCCAACATAAATATTGTTGAGTAAATATATCGTTCACAATCTCGCTCTGGGAGTTGCAACTTGAGAGAATATGCTTGAATAGTTCATTAAGACTTCCCAATTTTTGAACCAATAAAATAAGATTGAAGTTGTTGAAAAGGAAGTAAAAAACTTACTTATTATCAGAAAAGGCTTCAAACTTGCATGACAAATTACTGCTACCAAAATAATTTCCAAAAGCAGCAGCTTTCGCCCATTGTACACCTGCTGGTTGAACATTCACCAAGGCACACTGCAATGCTTGAGCAGGAAGTACCATAAATCGTCGTTCGACTTGGTAGATCTTAGTAGTTACCCCATTGTTGCCAAAATCAACGTAATTAACTTTATAATTCCCTCCGACTGGTTCCTCTAGGATCGTCGCACGATACAAAGCTCTATCCTCCGGGAAAAGAGCAATAACACTATCACCAACGGAAGCAGCTTCAAGTGGAGTGCGACGTTTATATGCAAATTGAATATCTTTCATAATTGCATCAAATGTGACTTTGTCATCAGTCAATTGAAGGAAGAAACTGCTAGGATTAAAAAACCAGGATGTCGCTACATTTTTCTCGGTTCCAATCACATCCACAGATGAAAATTGTTCACTAGTCGCAGCATAATCAACAATTTCATCGAAGTTTTTCTTTGGTGAACCACCGCCATGATTATCCCGCTTTCCTTTGAAACTTTTCCCAGAATTAAACGACTTTTCACTGCCATCTTCACTGCGATTATCGCGACGTTGCCTACGATCACCACCACCCCATGAGTTTTCATTTTCTGTGCGTGGCGCACGATTCTTAAACTCTCGATCAGGTCGTTTATTTGTATCCCAAGAGTTTTCCCGTCGCTCGAATGAATTTTCCCTCTTTTCAAAGTTCTTTGCCCGACGTTCAAATGAGTTGTCTTTACGTTCAAATGAGTTCTCCTTCCGTTCGAACGAGTTCTCACGACGTTCAAACGACTTATCTTTTCTATCAAAAGAGTTCTCGCGTCGATTAAAGTTGTCGCGCCTATTACCATCGCCCCAAGAGTTCTCCCTGGAGTTATCACGGCGATCACATCCACCCCAGGACGGCGGTCTTTTATTCTCATTCCAATTATTGGATTCTGACCGTTTGTCATCACCCCAGTTGTTCCGTGGTGTTCTACCATCGGAACCTCCGGAATTGGTCTCCCGTTGCAATCGATTTGTGTTTTGTCGGCGATTCTCTTGGAAAGGCGCTGCTTCACCGTCGGCAGAGTTGCGGTTGGCAAAGTTGGAATGTACTTTCTTGCGAAATTCGTTGTTGCCCTCCGTCGATGCTTCTTTTTGTCTCCAGTCCTTGGATGGTGGCGAGCGATGCTGCTGAACGGGGCGATTATTTTCTCGCCATGAATCAGTCTTTGTTTCCCTGAAAAAAAAAATGTTGATATAAATTTGTAAGGAAAATGTAAATATTTTCAAATATCGGCGTTTTAAGTGATTATCGGGAGTTTAACGTTTTAGTAGCATATGAAACTCAAACTTAATAAATTAAATGGAGGAGTAACGACCTCACATTCTTTTGGATTTTGCAAAATACGGCAAATAAAGTTGTTTTTGTTTACTGGTTGGCAATTGTTATTACTACCATTTGCACAGAGGCGCCCTTGTAAAGAGATGAGTACCTGGCGACCGAGTAGAAATTAGTTTGGAAAGCGAATCGTGAATTAATAATTCTGATGACGACTCTTTTGAAAGTTATACGGAACCGTATAGAATTACGTCCCTATCATTTGTGGTTATTTCAGACTCCGAAAGGTACTCATATGGAGTTGCTCTTTTAATTTTACATTTCATGTAATAAATACTACAAAGCGCAAAACCCCGATAATTTAGAAAAGGTGTTTCAAGATATTTCCCGATCGATATTAAACGTTAATTAAAAGTTAGTAGTGAACTAAATTAAATATTGCGTTATTAAAACTAATTACATGACCCATTACAATACACCCTTGGTTAGGGAGGTGATTTTAAGCAAAACACCTCTATCAAAACCTATAAACCAATGGGAATTGATATTAAAAAATTCATTTCAAATGTTTTAGTAACAGTGGGATAATATAGGTAAAAGATGATTTATTTTTTCAACAACCTTTTTCTACCACATAGTGGTGTAAGGGAATAGTAACTTTCACCCGGCCTCACTACTGATGGTACTTGCTCTGAACTTTTTGTGCATATGGGTTTTTCCGGGGACCGTTGCAAGCGAATCGGCCAACCTTCGTTCGCGTTTTTTACCGCGAAATCAGGAGTTCGCGGACGGCGCCGCAGCCGCTTGTTGAGTGGGGAGACCAAGTGGTCAGTGATTAAACGAGTACCGAACTCCACAACGCGGCAAGCCGCCCCTAGGTACAGTATTATTCTTTCTTTCCTCCATTATTTTCCGACAACAGTCCGCATACTTGCAGACTGTACGTGGGACAGGCTTCATTTTTCATTCGGGATTTTTCGTGGGGATCAAGATTTCCAGAATTGAGAAATTTATATAAAAACTCGAAATGCAAACAATAAGTAAGGCAAACCCCTCGCTTCAATAATTTTTAGTGAAATATACGGAAACAGTTAAAATTGACGCGCATTGTGACGGAAAAAAATGTTAATAAAAATCGGTACCGTATAAAGATTTCAATACCTCGAATAATAGTTTCAAGACCACGTTAAGCGAGGGTTACCTGAACAATTATGATAAGAATGATAAAGTGCAGGATAATGTCGCAATGGCTCCGTTTGCCCATGTTGAGCCGTTGATCTCAATTCCGGTGGTGAGCTGAATAGGCTACTTTGGGAGATTAGTCGCCCGGCACCCACCCGGTATTGCTCTGTCCGACCATTATAATAAAAGAAGCTGCTTGTTTCTTCGTTGGACATGCTTCATATCTTTCTGATACATTCGTCAAGTATAGAAGGAAATATAAGAAGTAAGTAGCGGTGTCTTATGCAGCCTGGAAATTTACAGAAGGAATGTATTCGGCAGAGCATGCACATGCACATACTGGCTACCGACCAAACCAACCACCGTCCAGCAACTCGATGGCATATTGATGAAATTCACGAGCAGCACGTCAAAATCTAATTAAAATTTCGATCAGTGATTCGACGTGTGCAACCGAAGATTTCGCGAACAGTATCTTTCACTTAATTGTAATGTGAGATGATGTCGAAACATCGATGCCAAATACGAACATTTATTGAGGTCGAAATTATCGCATGCATGTCAGAAATACAGTTACTAACAGAGACTTAATCACTTATGTTCCAAAGCGAGACTTGGGTCACCGTGAGTCTATGGGGAATATTTATCGAAACCACAATATCGATATTAATCTTTTGATTTAATGATTCGTTAAGGAAGTATTCCATTTTGTTCACTACTAACTTTTAATATTAATATTAATTTAATATCGATCCGCCTTATAGAAACATCCTTTAAATACCCGGTATAATCGGAATATTGAATGAAAAATAAATTCATAGAATTTTATATTATTCAAAGTTATAGAAATGTTTAAAAAATGAAAAAAAAAATACCTGGGCGAATATTTCATCGGCGTCATCTTTCGATGATCAATCTTGTTATCCTGCACCAAAGCAGGACTAACCTGCGAACGATTCTTCGCCATGCGATCCAGCAACAACGAGGCCACATTATACATCTGCGCATCCATCAATTCGACGAGAATACGATTCCCATGGATATCAACGACCTTCATGCTGAAATACTGCTCGAGCATCAACTCTTCGAGCAGATTGTCCCTCTCTGGATCCAACTCCATATTCTGATAACCATTCAGGCAGCACTCAATAGCTTGCGGTCGTAGGTTCGTAATAAACTCAGCAATCGGTGCTCGGATATTCCCCACAGGGATATTCTCCTCGTTGCCATAATCAACATACCTTACTAATGCATTAGCACCATCGACAGAAACAACTTGAGCACGATAGTACATGCCGTCAGCATCATAGAGAGCAATACAAGGTGCATGGACCTTAAGCAAGTCAGGCGTTAACGCACTCATACCAGCAGTTTGCAGTTTTTGCATCATTTCGGTCAACTCTGATTCCTTTTTACGCAGTTGAACGTAGAAACGAGCACAACTGAATACAAAGCTGACTTTAACTTCTTGTGAAAGACCGCGACTGAGTGGAACTGGATCTGGGTACGCCTTTAAGGAAGCACCACGTACAAAGTCCAATGCAGAAATACCTTCCGAGTTCCAGATGTCGCAGAGCGGTACTCCCGTGTTTGGCAGCGGAGGACAGACACGCATCTTCATTGCTTTATTGTCGACAAAGTTTTTGAAAGCGACTTTCATGTCAACTGTGACGACTTGTCCTTGGAGGCCGTTGAGTGCAAATCGGGTGGCCATTACTTTAGGGATTACGTACTTAAAGGGGATTTGGAAGAGATTGTCGAAGGAGCGTACTTCGGTATTGCCAAAATCGACGAAGAATACCTGAAAATAGAAGATAGCATTTGTTAGGTATCATTTAATTAATTAGAGAAAAACAGAAATATTCTGAGAAAAACACCAAAAAGTAATTCTTAACTTCTATGCCGCTTCACTTTAAAAAGCAGGGGTGAAGAAATTGTAGTAAATATCGATAGTAGCATGGATACTTATCGATATTGAAAGTATGTCAATTAGTCGATAAGTTAATATTGTAAAAAAAAGAACTTTTTGTTCAAGCCTAATTTGCCAACAATTAAAAAAAGAAAGTCACGAAACTTGATAGCGGGGCGTCAATTCCACAATCTCTATTGCAGTGATTCCAAAATTCAATGGCACACAAAGCTGCAAATTTAAAAATTTGACAAAGTCAGAACAAGGGCGGGGATCCCCAATGCCGTTGACACCCAAATTCGAAACCCTTGCAACAAATTGGATTCAAATCAAAATAAACCATTCATGGTGGTGTATGTGAATATTAAGACAATCTGAAACGTTTCACGGGCACAAACACTCCTTTTTTATACATAAATTTCCCTAGAATACAAATGTGCCGCGGTACATTGGTAGAGGACCACTGCCCTATTGTTATTGCGTCGTCGCGCTAGCCGATCGCTCCTTAATGTGTCCCCTAATTTAGAAATCGTTAAAAATATTTCGCAACAAAAAAAAAGGTTGAGAATCACTGCACCAGTAATCGGAATACCCCACGATACCTAGGTAATCGCGGAAAATTGGACCCTCGTTTCAAATATATTCACCATCACTATGCCATCAATAGTTGATTATGTATTTTTAATAGATAATGAATGGGACCAACTCAACAAAGTTAATTAATTTAAAAAATTGATTTAGTTGTTTGTCCATAGTTTTACAATTACAATTGTATCTGACGATGCCAAGTGGCATAGGCATAAATACAATAAAAAACGTAAAATATTCACAAACAACTCAATCTACTTTTCATCATATTTTACCAGCCACGACGCACAGTAGTTCATTTTGCAAAAATGAGATATAATCCTTTATTTTTGCCCTAGACAGTTCAAATTTTCAGAATTAACTCGTGGTATTATTTTATTTTATTAAAAATGGTTTCCAGAATATGCAAAATGTGATGGCCTTGCATAAAAAACCTAAAGGATGAACAAGTAGAAAGATGAAATCGAACTACAAAAAACATTCCAGTTGGTTCTGTATACAAAAAAGGTTGGCAAGCACTGAATTATATGAATTGTTTTAGATCCATATCTTTACAGATGGAAAGAAATTGCTACAATTACATTTTACGAAAGTTAGTAATGGCCTAATTTAGGTCTCAGTTATTAAGTTGCTATATTGTTCATATATTATGTAGAATAACAACTTACTTTGTATTTATCCTCAACCATATTTGTAACAACAGCACGACAAATGTAGTTGTCTTCCAAACTCCTTGCAAGGCAAACATAGCCTGGAATAATATTCTCCTCAATGGGCGACAATGACAACTTGTTGAGCTCAATCATGAGATCCTGCAACTCCTGCTCCTTGTTCTGTAGTTGTATCGAGAAAAGGCAAGGTCCTTCAGTGACATATGAAACGTAGATCGTATGCTCTGAGCCAACTTTCAGCGGCAACGACTTGAAGGTGAGTAAACTCAGCTGACCTCCAACCGGCGGTGACATCTGCCCTTGCTGCTGGACGAACATCGGTGGACTACGCTGCTGATGATGCGCCATCATACCCACCGGAGGCGAGAACGTGGGTCCCACAATCGGCACCAGCTGCCCCGTCGACAGCTTGACGAAACTCTGTAACATCAGGCACTGTTTGGCGACGTCGATCGGCAACGCCGCCTGCCGCTCGACGAAGCTGCGCGAGATCTCCTGCCCGCCGGTCGACAGTTGGAGCACGCCGAACGGCCCCACCTGCCCAACCAGTTGGCAATCGAAGTCCAGGTAACGAATGTCGTTCGCAATCAGCTCGAAGCCGGGATCGGGGAACGCGTTGCCGACCTGCACGTGCGCCAAAATATAATCCTTCGCCTGCGGCGGAGGCGTAATCACAGACCCAAAGCTGAAGATGTTGCGCACGTTCGCCACCTGAATGAGGTCGCGGTTACCGTAGTCGATGAAGAGCACCTCGACCATGCCCTGCGCTCTCATCGCCACGCTAATGATGTGTGCGCGATAGTAGGCGTCGTCCTTGAACTTGGCAGCGCAGAGCACGCCCGGCTGCAGCTGGTTGGCGGGCAGCATGCCGACGCCGGCGTCGAACTGCGGCTTCATCTGCATAAGCGCATTTTCTATGCACAGCGCCATGCTTTTGTCCTGCTGACCCCATATTCGCACAAAGCAAGACTCGC
Source organism: Weissflogia rhopalogaster (assembly GCA_019419845.2). NCBI lineage: Eukaryota > Metazoa > Arthropoda > Insecta > Coleoptera > Staphylinidae > Weissflogia > Weissflogia rhopalogaster. Next base: position 554,845 of record WSZQ02000008.1, read on the forward strand.
GTTCGATGAACGTGATGTAGATCGACATCACGCCGATGGTGTTAACGTGTTTTAGCACATTTACGACATTCGTTACAGGCGACAAAAAACTTGTCGGTGGTGGCAGTGGCGAAAGCACAGGTTATCTCACAATCAGTTGAAATCCGCTTCGTGTTATTGTGTTATCGAATTAGAAGGGTTCACGTAACAAGTGCGGCAGTCGTATGTATTGTGGCCAGATCCTCTATATTGGATTGTGCGAAACGTGTGCGAAAAATTTACAGGTGTGAGTGGGTTAGGAAGCGCTGCACTTCCCGATGTTGTGGTGCGTTTCGCGCGTGCAAGTATGTTTCGCTGCGCGCCAGTTTCGAGCGGTTGCCTACAGCGCATTCGACTAAATACGTGCAGTGTGGCCGAGGATAGCCGAAAGTACAAACACTACAAAGTGGTGAAAAACTAATTATAAGAATAGAAAGGAAAGAAAAGTAGGCCGAGATTCTACTTATAACAAATCACACAAAATTACCTGAAGTATTCGGAGCTCCCCAATTATATATTTTCCTCTGTTATATTCTGTACCAGGCTGAATAAATCTAAAAAGCTTGCTGCGATTGTTGATTCTGCTCCAACTTTGGCGTGAAACTAAGCTGTTACACTCCGAAACACTAAAACAACGTAACAAAGTAATGAGCACCAGCCTTCTCCGCGTGCAGGTTTCCCCTAGCACGTTAGAGTATTGTGTTGCACTGATTTCTTGCTGATGTGTGATGTGTTGATAGATAATGACCAGAGCCTACCGCAGTCAGCAGGCAACATTGATTGATGACTGACAACTAAAAAAGCGCGAAATTTAAAATTGAAGTTAGTTAGTTTTAATATTAAGTTAGTTTTACCCTAATTTTTAGATATTAAACTCTTTATCATAATGCTATTACAATTTCTGTTAAAGTATCATAAATTAAACCTGTTCCATCCTACTATAGTGTATTTTCGCCTGTTTTCAGAGATTAACACAATTTACATAAACAACGTGTACGATTACGAAATTTGACCTTCAAAAGTCGGCTTCGATGCTTGTTCGCAAGTCCGATTCGCAAGTTCAACACTGTTATCATTGTGATTTAGCTTTCAATCCTGACACAGTTTATATTGTTTATAAAAACTGAGATTTTTCCTCTGACTGATTATACCGGCACTAAACGCACTCGTAAGTACATTTGTCTCATTTGCATAATTCTACATTGTTTGCTCGATCTTGAACGTGCAGAAATTGCACATATCTATCGGAAAAATGAATTAATGAATGCATTGACTTACGTGCCCAGTTTTTTGTTGTAAATTACGAATTAATTGAATTATCCTGGGAGTGTCCAGCTGATTTCACTTGTGTTGTTTGGGTTGCATGTGCTACTTATTGTTTCTTCGTTTCAGTACATTCAAACATGTTACCAAAAACATTTGTTAATGGCTTTCATAATGAAGAAGAAATTAAAAAGATGAAATACCAAGTTTTTGGAAAAACTGGCATGATGGTATCACGTTTGGGTCAAGGATGTGGTGGTTTTTCTGATTTATATGGGTAATTACGATGACATATAATGTTTTTGGTCTTCAAAAGTATAATAGGTTAATTGTGTATCAATTTTTCACAGTGATTTTACACTTCAGCAATGTAAGGATACTATTTTGCAAGGACTAAAAGCAGGTATTAATTATATTGATACTGCTCCATGGTATGGGCATGGCGTTTCTGAAACAACATTAGGAAAAGTAAATATTTAGCTTTAAATTGTGGAGGTTGCCTTATGGGTTGCCTATTTTCAGGCGCAAGAAATCATCGCTCACTTATTTTAAATATTTCTCATTGTTATTTTGGAAAATTATTAGGGATTCAATGGGATTATGACAATGCAAAGTAATTGTGCAAATAATCGGTTCATCATAGATTAAATCATAAGGCAGATGTTCAACTCTCTGTAAGAAAGCAGGAATGGTTTTAGATGTGAACTGTAAGGGTGCTCTCATCGTTACCCTTCTGGATTTCCTTCATAAGTTTCAAAAGTTTTACAACTAGATAACTAGCGATTATATATAATTGTTGACGTATTACTGTATTGCGTTTCTTTATACTGGTTACATTGTCATTTGTGTTGCGAACAGCAACATCAACCCGCGAAATAACGCGAATCTTTTATTTTTAGCAGGATTCGTGGACTACCCGTCCGATGCAAATTGTTGTAGATGTTAAAGAGAGA
>WSZQ02000008.1:557178-578126 GCA_019419845.2 Weissflogia rhopalogaster
ATATAATAAATAAACCATTCGTAAATATTACATATTATTAATAATGAGTAAAGCAGGAAGGATAAAATCTATTTTTTTACAACAACAAAAAACCAAATTATAGCTTACGTAAAAAAAATAAAATATATGGATATGAATATACAACTGCTATTAAAAAACAATTATGACCTTTTGGTCTATAACCATTTGTTCATAATATTTAATTATTAAATTTTACGCGCAGTCATCAATTTGCTTTCACTCTCTAGGCACATAAATTCACTGGCTTTGGCACGACGCGACGATTGCGATTACAAAGCAATTGAGAGAATCGACAATCATTGAACAGAACACGGATAAATGCAATGGGAATTATTCAATGAGAATAGTTTAAAAATTTCGATGGATATCTTGCATAATAATCGCGATTACATGCTTCATACGACAATTCAAAGACAATAAATCTCAGTTAATAAGTATGCAATTATGATGTACGTATTAATTAACTGCAGATAAACAAACAAAAAGATATGAGCCTAAATTCAAGCTAGAGTATGTTGCCTAAACGAATAGCTAAAGGCAATTTTTATTGATTTCATATGATTTTTCATTGATACTTTTTTTTTTCATTCTTATTGAATCGTTGGCTATCAATATCATCCTAGATATTGATATTGAGAGATTCGATCGCGAATTTATTAAGACTTCGTAAAAATTTAAAACCAAAAATTTCGATTAAATTGGCAAATTTAATTTCTCTTCTTTACCTTGATGAATAACAAGAATGTTTCGCAAAAATCTGTTAAATATCTAAGAAATATTTAACGCATCCGATTATAAACCGTAAATTCGTGTAATAAGCGAGGAAATACCAAACATTTTACTTTCTATCAGTTATGAGTCGATGCCGATGATAAAATCTTTATACGCGTGCAATTTACGTTGTTTATGTTAATTTTTCCGTCGCCGACATAGAGGTACAAAGAAAACAGCGAAAAACGTTAGTAATTGCTAAGCTATTACTGTCATCATGATGTTTGGTGCATACAAGATTAGATCTGAATTTACAATACGTGCGATTCATTACGTTGTTTTAATATCCATTGATTGAAATCGAATTTAACTTTTTTGCATTTTTTTTCATACGACCATAACGGCTATAAATGTCGTCAAAATATTTATTTTGGTTTATTATAATTTTTATTCAAAATTGTTATTAACTGTTTATTATTCTTAATAAATCATTTTGAAAACCTTGTACCAAAACATTGTACCATCTCATAACGTGGTTGATAGCCAAGTAATAGTAACTAAACGTCGCATAAATGATGCATGATGTTTAGACATCAATTTCGATGGCTTTTCTGTTGTGTCACTCTGTATGTAGGTATGCATGTATGTGATACTTTTCCAGTTTCCGCATACGAAGTACTTTCGAAGGCCGCTCCGTCGCCAACCGTCACGGTTTAATTGTTGACTGATGTGTGGGCTGTAATTGCATTTTGGCGCGCAATCTGCAATTTTGCGAACACCCAATGCAAACAAGGCGTCTTCTTCGGCTGCGGTTGTGGCAAACGGCGCGACGTGATGTGCAGTGTGATAAAATTTCCATGGTTTTTATTTCTTGGTGCTCAACCGGTTGTACTTTCTCTCATCCACTGGCAATATCCTACCGTAAAGAATTGTGAGGATGTCTTTCTTTTTTTCCCTTCAAAGGTTTTCATTTTGACGATAGTTTATGAGTAGTTATTCCTAAAGTAACTTTAAAAAATGTATTGTTGGTTATTTTTGTCGTTATTTATGGCAAATTTAATCATTCGGTTATTTATGGATATTTATGGTGGCTTGGAATTTTTGGCGTCAAGGTGTTGTTGAATCAAACAAGAGTTTAGAATTTTTATGATTTTTACATATTTTTAAGTAGGTGCATAATTAATTCAATATTTCAAGTTTTTAATCGTTATTTCGATGGCTCCGGAATATATGTCTGCAAATCTAAGGGGTCGACTCCGGAACCTCCCCTTGTATGAATAAATTTTTACTTTGTCGCTTCTGTGGAGTGTCCCGTGTCGCGCATTTGTTTAAGCGACTTCCTATCCCTACATTCTTCTAGTTTCTAAAGCAAATAATGTTATCGAGGTTGGTATCAATACAATAAATGTTTTCTACACCAATGAACTTACCCATTACCTCGGCATTTTTGAAATTGAGTTTTAAAAACTAATGGGATAAAAAAATCTAGTAAAATTTAATCAAACCCACAATTTCTTGACAAAAACTGAAATAACATTCGTGGGCTTGGTACGACAACATCCACTTGTCGCGACGCCCTGTGCGTTGATTGCGTTAAACTTGAGATTTCACAACAAAACCGCAATTTGTTTCGTCACCACGTCGCACCGATTGTGCTTGCACAGCTTGCCGCAGGAGCAAGAATGAAGCTCCTCTGATCTTGGCAGTTTATGATTGCATCTCAGCCGGATTACGCGGCGAGATGAATGCGTGACAAGTGGATGGATGCGCGCCCAAACTTGGCGAACTTTGAAGTGCTGTTTCATCCACTTTGCGCTTTTGCCGCCTGACATGTGTCATCCTGAAACGGCCTAATCCAATTACTCTCCTCACGCGCTGCCGCATAATTGGATCAGACGCGAATCACGCTTAACACTTTCAACCAATTTTCGGGTGTTTATAATGTTTGCCAGGATATGCTTACCGGTCAATTAGCATTTATTCAAATCCAATTAATTGGCGTTTTATTGACTCGCCATTGATTGACTATTCGACTATACGCACAGATTGACTTTAGATTAGCATTTTCGATGTAGTAATATCCGTATGTTGGGAATTGCGGCCTATGCAACAGGAAATTTTGCTATTTTGTAATACATTATTGAATAATGTAAGAAATAAGCGATGAGGATGTAAATACAGATGCCGTGTGTGTTGGGATTGCACTTATGATTTGATGGTTTTTCTGTGTGAATTTACATAATACATTATTTGCTCACGGTGCGGAAGATGTGTGGGGTTATTACGTTAATAATAGGTTGATATTACTTTGATTATTTACATTTTTAAAAAGTTTGAAATTTACATTTTTAATAGAAAACCTGGCGGCGTTGTGGAGCTCGGTGCTCGTTAGATCACTGCAGTTAAGCAACGTCGGACGTAGCTACGCGTTGGATGGGTGACCACTTGGTCTCCCCACTCAACAAGTGGCTGCAGCGCCGTCCGTGAACTCCTGATTTCGCGGTAAAAACGTGAATGAAGGTTGGGCGGTTCGCTTGCAACGGTCTCCGAAAGAAACCCATATGCACAATAAGTTCAGAGCAAGTACCATCAGTAACGAGACCGGATTGGGCCGGGTGAAAGTTACTATTCCCTTACACAACTATGTGGTAGGAAAGGTTGTTGGATAAATAAAAAAAAATAGAAACCCTTTTAATAAGAGTTTTTAATGGGTAATAAACATTTACATTGAAAATTATAATAAGTTTTTAAATTATCAATTTGTTGGTCTTCATAAAAAAAGGAAAAACACCCAGAAAAAAGAAAGAGAAGATGATAATACACTCGGCGGATTAAGTAGCAGGCTGCTCTTACTCTTAGTCATCGCAGCCTGCAACCACAACACTTCTATTGGATTTCCCATTCGGATAGCAACCATATTATATCCCCGCCCATCCCTGTGTACCTCACAATCTTACTACCAGCATTACGGGCTCGATTTACAAGGAGCGTGCACGAATTGTCCATTTTGGATTTTAATGAAACATCTATTAAAGTACAGTTTAATAGATATATTGATATAATTTCAATTAATGGCATTTCTCAATCGTTTAAGCCGTGCACAATCAAATTTTAAGATATGGTCACAAATTCGCTAATCATATTTTAACGATGAGTATTCTATGTTGTACATTCAACATCTTTTTCACTGATTAGTACAATATATTATTAAATCTTCTTGAAATCGTGCTGTGTCTGGCATATGTGAAATTTTTTACGTGAGTGATTGATAATTATTGTAGCAAATACCTATGACATTTTGATTTTGAAAGGCCAAAATAAACGCAAAAAAAAAAATCGAAAAATTAGATTTAAACATCATTAATTTATTTAAATAATTGATTTTAAATTAAAAAATCTTGTTTTTATATTTTTTATTATTGTTTTTTTTATAAAAAAGCCGTTTTTTACGTTTAATATTCACCATATTTCTAAAAATAATTTATTAATAATATAATTTTAGACATTATTCGCACATTTTTGACGTGTTTTCGTCGTAATTGAATTTGCATGTTAATTTGATTTGCCTAGACGCATTCATTTACATAATTAACTTTGTCACACTATGAATTCACGCATGATATTGGCTTACTCACGATTTGGTTTTCCATTTCTATTTTAATAAACAAATAAATTGTGCGTTTGATATGGGAGATTGTGAATTATCTACTTACAATGGTTTGGGTAGATTAGAGGAGGCTCTAACGAGTTGTGTTTGGCTTCGAATATATTAAAAGTTTGTTGGCGCTTGAATAGTTATTAACTTGTTCTTCGTGATCACATTTACGCATGCTCATCAGGCGCAAACAGGCAGGTTGAATGTAGCCGTAAATATGATTAGGCTCAAATACACATGCTCAAAAATATGGAAAATGTTAAAATGCTAATGAATTTGACATCAAACATCAGTATGACACCATCCTTGGGGTTTCATCTTGAAGTAAGTATTTTGAAGATGGTGATGGATAAACAAACATCTTTATTATTGCAATTAAATTTCAAAAATTGACATTAGATGGTCATACATATTTGGTCAAGGATATTTTTAATTGTAAGTGGCAGCTGTAAATAGTTATTGACTTTTATTTATTTCGATATAGAAAGTTTGGAAATTGATTTTCTTAATTTTCAAGGGAACTTAATTTGTAAGAGAAGACACTATGTTACGTTTAATTAAAATTAAATTTAAAAAAATCAAAGTTTTTTTCTATCGACTTTTGGGTTGTGTGTTCAAGTTTTGTTCATGAATTTTTCTTTTGATAATTTGAATGAACATGCTTTTTTAAGTATCTTCGATGAAATTTTATTTACTTAATAAAAAATATCTATTTCTTCTGAAATATTTTGATGCTCATACTTTTATACTTGTGAAAAAATAAAAACGAACACAATAATCACTGAAAAGCCAGTTAAATCATTGAAAAACTAGTACAAAACACTAAACAGTGCACACCTGCTTAATAGCAACCATCATCATTAACCATCGTCTTTCCATTACTATAAAAGCCTTAAAAAGGTGCAAATAGTTTCGACTAATTAAAGTTTCTACAGACTTTAACTGCAGAATCACATAAACTAAATTTATTGCCATGTTAACTGCTTAAACTCAGGAGCTCCGAGTAATTTAAATACCTATTGTCATTGCACCAAAACAATACTCTTCAAATAAGAGAAAATAAATTTCCATTTCTATTGAGGAGATGAACACACGTTGTGCTACTTAATTGTAGAACCCAATGTTATCCCAGTGCAATATTTGCATAATTTGGAACAAACGAATCCAAATATTTACAGGTTTACCAACTGTTTGCACGTCGTGTCGTATGTCTGATGCGTTTACGTAATAAACATTTTCCTAGATGTTACGTTACCATCTGTTATCTGCGATAGTTATTTACACAACAGCGTCAAAGATTATATTCTAATCGATTAAAGATATCTACGATTTTTACAAAGTTACAATGGAGTATTACGCGTAAATATAAATGTCTTGACTTCAATGACTTGTTGCTCACAAGTCGGTAGGCGAAGTATGAACGTAAAGACGTGTTTGAAATCTTTTATATACTCCCTGCCTCGGTTGATTTATAACCATTGTGGCTTAAATGAATTTTTATGAAATTATGAACACAGTGGGCGCTTTAAAAAAGTGAACGTCCCCCCTGGTGGCTTAGCTGAGGAGACTGTATGAGTCTAGGTCGACGGTGACATCGGCGAAACGTCGATAGAGTTGAAAAAGTTAAAGGTTATGCAATTAACAGTGACCAGAACACGCTTTTTAAAATTTTAAATAGCTTGATGTAGAAATCATTTTAAAATACATAAACATGAGATAATTTTACAGTACAGTATTTAATTGCATCAGCAATACATTGTTAGAAATGAAAATACTTTAATACATTAGAGATTTTAGAGAAATACCAATAAAAATCTTCAGTTTCTAAATATTGCCACACCTCACTTGATAGTAATTAATTGGGTGCGTGAGTATTCAATGACTGTTTGATTAATATGTAAAGAGATTGATATAATTATTTGGCTATACGCTAAAATTGACATAGTTAGAAAGGCTTAATGATGGTGTTCGTTACATTGCATAATTTTTATTATTTTGATGAATGTGTGAAGAATATTATAACATTTGAATTTCATGTTTAAAAATTGAGTAAAAAATTGATGGACAATTTACTGTGCTAGCCAAATTTTTTCTTTGGGCTGTGGACAATTTTTCTTTGGCCTAAGATCCCTGCGGTAAGAAACGATGATGAAAATGCATTCATATAAATAGTTTTTTTTAACCGGTTTTAAAGCAACAAAATCTAAAATAACCATGTACAAAGAAAGAAATGGTGTCATCATGATATTTATTATTTTCTACGACAAATAATCGAAGATTATTTATTGGAAATCAGTAATTTATACGTAATTTTATTCAAAAATTATTTGTGCCGACAATTTCTCTCCACTTTCTTAAAACGCTTCTTATAGTGCCATTTCAAAAGGAGTTTTAAGACAATCTTGAATTTGCAATTTTATACGATTTTAATTGTTGCCATTATAATCGTTTGAAATAGAATGATTGCTTTATGGGTGTGTATTTATGAAGCCATTCAAATAGAAAACGGAAATTATTCTGCAAAAGATGATGATGCATCTTGGTTAGCATTACAATAATTCCACGTCAATTGTTGAGCGCGTTGAATGTGTGAAAAAAATGTGCAGCAGCGTGTCGTGGTTGAGAAGTTCATGGAGTTTCTCAGGCCAATTACAGGCTGAGTACAGCTTGCTTCTAATATTACATAAATAGTTAATTAAGCGCAGGTATATGAATGACAGCGCACCAATTTACTTTTTTGTCTTTATTCGGCACCCGTTTCTTACATATTTATTGCGTTGGGTTTTAAACCAATTCACTTTTTTGTGAATTTGTGATTCCTGTTTAAGCGGAAGCGATCGAATTGTACTCGTATTCGCGATACGAATGCAGTGCGATGGATTAGAAACGTTGTAGAAAAGTCGTTTGTGATTTTTGTCACATGCGTCTTTTTTGGGCTCGTGCCTGATTTACGACGACGATTGCGTGCGATCGGTCGTTTTTCGGTGTTTTATGTACGCTGTGCGTGAATTTCGCGTATTGTGTGTGATTTGCATACGCAATGCCCGATGTGATGAGCTCGACGGATTTTCGGCGGATGTGTCGCCGAATGAAAGTGCTTTTCGTTTTGCGGTTTTGCACGGCAATGTGTCTGGGACTTTCGGTCGGCTTGGCGTCTCTTGGTGGCTGGGTGGGACGCATACGCCGAATGAAGTATGATACAGATCCGCCGGTTGGTCTGCGTGCGGTGCCTGACTCTTTCTTCTCGGCACAAGTGAGAGGATATGACCCAATTTATCACCACCCAAATTTTTTTGGAGAAAAAAATGTACCTATGTCAATATTTTCGTCGGTTTTCGGGTGGGGCAGTCGAAGATGAACTATAAATTGGACGGTCCGCCATGGTATGGTATCACACAGTTCACTTCCTTCTTCCAAGGTAACTCGCTCGTGTTACCACCGATACACCTTACAATGAAACCGTTTGTGGTAAGTTTTTGGCAACCGCCAAAGTTACAGAGTGTACCTTTGTGGGATATTTACTCTACGCCCTTATAGCTTCTCGCCACTCTAGTGGTCCTTGTCAATGGACGTCCTGAACCACCATCAGGATACAACTACCCTAGGCCTGGTGGCTCCCACCATCAGATCAGCACAGGTGGCAGCTTCATTGGAGGTGGAAACTTCATTGGAGGCGGTCAACACTTCACTGGTGGTCATCAAACCCATTTCCAAACTGGATCTTCCCATTTCCAGACTGGGTCTACCTCTTTTGATGGTGGTAACTTCAACAATGCCAACACCTTCAACTCTAACAACATCTTCGCTGGAAACCAGGGGGGTTCTATTGACTTTGGAGGCTCCAGCTCTGGCAGCCTCCACGGTCACCCTAGCGGTGGTGTGACCGTCCAGAAGCACATCTACGTCCATGTGCCACCACCAGAGCCAGAGGAGCATCACGTCCACCGTCCCATCCCAGTCGCTCAGGCCCAAAAACACTACAAGATCATCTTCATCAAGGCCCCAACCCAGGCTACCCCAACCGCTCCAACTATCCCACTCCAGGCCCAGAACGAAGAGAAGACCCTTGTCTACGTTTTGGTGAAGAAACCCGAAGAACAGCCAGAGATCACCATCCCCACGGCCGCGCCAACCCAGCCCAGCAAACCAGAGGTTTACTTCATCCGTTACAAGACCAAGAAGGAGGGTGGTGGTGTTATCAACTCTGGCGTCACTGGTGGTATTACCGGCTCCGGATCTGACATTGGCTCGTCTCTCACCGGCTCCATTGGTGGTATCTCTGGCTCCATTGGTGGCATCCATGGCGGTAGCGAAATTATTTCCACTGGTGGTTCCCACACCTCTATCACTTCATCGGGTACCTCTGGCACCTCGTCTGTGTACGGACCCCCAGGCCACGTCAGCGGCGGCCCATACTAAGTCATTTCACTCACGTTGGTAATCGGACAGCAGGAGGTCATTGTTTATGACCACTAGTCTCCTGTTGGCCGATGAAGCACATTCTCGGGAAGGAATGGGACCAGTGATACGTCCATCAATCACATTTTGTACATAGTCTTTCATCTACGACAATGTTTAGAAATAATAGTTTTGTTTTTTTATGATTCTTTTTGCATGTAAAATACGGTGACAAATAAATGTATTTTTTATTTTAATCATGTTCTTTGATGATTTCTGCCCATAAACTTTCTTTTTTTTGGTCGATAGACTTGAAGATCTCGTCTTCTTCGACAATGTGAGAATGGACATTAAGCGAAATTGGCTTACGTTGGCCAAATGCATTTCCGTGGAATAATTGTAAAAGACTCTATAAAAAATGAATATATCACCGAATCAATGAAAAGAAAATCACGAAAAAGGTTGCCGACCCTTACTTTAATACATATTCTTTCCGAGTTTAAGGTCAAAGGTTAATGCAAAATTTGAAAGTTATTCGATATTCTATTTGATTATATTTGAGAGGATCGTTAGTTGTTGGTTGTTGTGTATATATACCTTAAGGGGAAATACATAAATTATAGACAATTTTGTCGTTGGATACTAAACGATACGTGACAACGTTATGTTATCTTCTTGGCGGAAGAAAGTAAATTTTAAATTAGATTATGTCAAATGCTATCAGTGTAAGTGCATTAGCGATTTATTGTATCACACTTTACGATTGTTGCATTCTGCTGATGCTTTTCGTATTTGCCGCGAATTGCGAATCTCTGTACCTGGTTCACGCGCGGGCTCGACAATACCGGTGAGAGGTTGTGACCCGAATTTCACTTATATAAATGTTAAAGCACACTCGCACGTTTGGCGACGCCGCGGATGTCGCTTCTTCTTCTTCATTGTCTTCGTGTCGGCTTGCGGTCTTCGAGTTCTTCGGCATTAGCGATAATGCGGGGGTCTAATGATGGTAGGGGGCAAAGATTGTAAGTGAGTTTTGACTATAAATAAGCACGCTGAACGGCTCATTGCACCAGACGTGCAGACGCAAGCGTTAATTGTGCTCAAGATGAAAGCCTTTGTCGTGGTAAGTATTTCTGGTCTAAGGCAGAAGGGGGTGACCAAGTTTGAAGAAGGGTTTCTTCCTGGATATATTCTGAGCGTTTCTGTGGGCAATTCTAGGTGGTAGCCACCTTGCTGGCGTTTAGCAGCGCCAAGCCGCAGTACAACTACAATCCTCCGAGTGCACCCAGCGGAAGCTATGGAGCGCCTGGTGGTGGCGGCGGTGGTTTCGGAGGAGGCGGTGGATTCGGCGGCGGAGGCGGCGGTGGATTTGGAGGAGGTGGCGGCGGAGGTTTGGGAGGAGGACTAGGAGGTGGATTTGGAGGAGGCGGCGGCGGTGGATTCGGAGGAGGTGGCGGCGGTGGATTTGGAGGTGGATCCGGAGGTGGTGGTGGCGGCGGATTCGGAGGCGGTGGCGGTGGCGGCGGTGGAGGAGGATTCGGAGGTGGCGGCGGTGTCACCGTCCAGAAACACATCTACGTACATGTGGCGCCACCAGAGCCCGAAGAGTTCCGTCCACAGCGCCCGATCTCGGTGGGTCAAGCCCAGAAGCACTACAAGATCATTTTCATCAAGGCGCCATCTGCTCCAGCCGCGACCGCACCAACTATCCCACTCCAGGCCCAGAACGAAGAAAAGACTTTGGTCTACGTCCTCGTCAAGCGTCCGGATGAAGCGCCTGAAATCTCCATCCCCACAGCAGCACCCACCCAGCCCAGCAAACCCGAGGTTTACTTCATTCGCTACAAGACCCAAAAGGATGCGTCCGGTGGTGGCGGCGGTATCTCCCTCGGAGGAGGCGGTGGCGGCGGCGGTGGCGGTGGTGGCGGTGGTATTGGAGGTGGTATTGGAGGTGGTATTGGAGGCGGAATCGGTGGTGGAATTGGAGGAGGCATTGGTATCTCGACCGGTTCATCCTCGACGTCGATCGGTGGTGGCGGCGGCCGACCATCGACGAACTACGGCCCACCCGGGGGCAGTGGCCCTTACTAAGGCGGCGCTCATGTTGTGATTCATCTCCAAGCAGTTACCATTTTTTGATTGGCGCGACGACCTCAGTTTTCCTTGACAACATTAACGGCAGCAAACATCTTTCGCGAACGTCGCACGGACCATATTCATTTGTACATAATAACCATCAAAATACATACATCAAATACCAAGCAGCAAAAATATGCATGATATGTTACTCGTTTTTTATTATTTTTGTATATAATACTCATTATTCATAAGATAGCAAATTACGGTGACAAATAAATGTATTTTTAGTAACATTTTGATTTATTTACCACAAAACTCACATCACCTCCAACGCTTCCAAAATACCTTCAAAATGAAGAAAATAACATGATTGCCGTGTTCATCACAAAATTTTGACATTTATTATCTATTAATCCATGGATATGTAATGTGATACTTTCAAGTTTAGTGAAAAAAAAAACATTCTCAGACACCAAGAGAGTTTATTTCATTTTTTAGACGACTTTACATAATAAGAACAATAATTGCACTATGATTTAATTAAATCAATACCGTAATAGCTACTCATAGATGTAAACTCATATCTTACAATTTCAATGCATTCCGTGCCAGATGTGATGAAAATCCAGTGTATGAAACGTCTCTGAGAATTTTCAGACAAATGCAAACTATTTATAAGCTGCATTATTGCATAATTTTATTGAAATATGCACATATTTCGTAAAATTACGTATTCACACCAAATTAGAAAATGCATTTTAATTATTCGCACGCTGTTTTTATGCCTATACGATTCTTCTTCAAATTTCAGCATGAGCTGCTGCTTTTGTATTATATTTTGTCATATCCTTGTGGCTAATATAATCATTTTTGGTGGTTGGCTAATTGTTTATATTTATGATTTGACTGATGATGGCCCACGGTTCTCTCTGCGCGGTTCTGGAAGATTTGGCGGCAAGGTTAACAAATCTTTGTTTACTTGGAACCGTGCGGCGTGCGATTGTAGCGAATAGATTTGAATAGAAATATTAGAACCTGTGCTGAGCTGTGGCGTACCGTGAAGCGAAGATGTCCTTGCAAAAAGGATGTCTCGGTCTCGGGCAAAGTGGGGAATGTGTATAAATACGATAACCGTAACCTTTGCAAAACACAGTTCATCTGTAGCGCTTTGAAAGAAGTCAACATGAAGGGCTTACTGGTGAGTAGATTAATCAGAACGTTGGGATCGTTAGGTGCTAATAGTGAAGTGTGCTTAGATTATTTCTATCCTGGTGGCATGCTCAGTAGCCAGGCCTGATATTGGATTAAACATCCGTAATGGATATCAGTATCAACCACCATCTACTAGTTATGGCACGCCGAATATACCGACTGGGAGTTACCTGCCTGGAGTTGGTAATCAAGGAAGTGCGAGTAATCAGTTGCACAGTGGGACCAATTTGAATATTGCCGATTTTGCGCGACAAGGAAGTGGTTTACATCAGGAGTCCACCTTCACGTCGTCTAATACTGATTTCAATCAAGGATCTACTGGATCTGGATTCCAATCTGGTTTCCAATCAGGATCTGGTTTCCAATCAGGCTCCGGCTTCCAATCAGGTGGAGGTTTCCAACAACAACAAACCCAAGTCCAGAAGCACATCTATTTCTACGATTCCCCTGAGGATCTTCCAGCTCCAACCATACGTATCTCTGGCGGTGGTGGTGTGGTCCAGAAGAATCACAAGATCATCTTCATTAAGGCACCAGCCTATCAGGCGCCACAAGTGCCACAGATTCCAGTGCAGGCCCAGAATCAAGAGAAGACTGTCGTCTACGTCTTGGTGAAGAAGCCCGATGACGTTCAGGATATTGTTGTGCCCACTTTGGCTCCATCCCAGCCCAGCAAACCCGAGGTGTTCTTCATCAAATACAAGACTCAGAAGGAGGCCGAGGCTCATGTGCAGAACATTCAGAGTGGTAATCATGGTGGTGATGCTGCAAACTCTGTGGACAGCAGCGCCAGTTTTGTTAGTACCATCACCGACACGAAGACCCATACCGGTGGCAATGTTCATACTGGTGGCTCCATTACCACTTCGCATGCTAGTGATTTCAACAACAATGTTTTCGCTGGTGATAGTGGTAGTCATGGAACTTATTCTGGAAGTAGCACCAACACTGTCTCTTCAGGTACCAATTTTGGTCCAGCTCTTCCCGGAGGTAGCGGGCCTTATTAGGTGGAACTTTGGCGAGTTCAAGTGTAATTTATGCACTGCCATACCTCAAAATCGTTTTTAAAGTGGTATTAAAAAGAAGTAAATTTTAATATTTGTAAAAATATATAAATAAATGTATATATAAATGTGATTTGAATACTAACTTATTTATTCTGAATATATATTTTAATAGTGGTAATTAAGAATTACGATAACTTGTTTTATATTTTTTATATTTTATCGTCAGCTTGAACAATTCAACAAGGTACTAGTGGTCGACTTTTTCATTGATTTAATTATATTCTCTAATTAAGTAACATCTCATGGCGTGTATTAGATAATTTAATACTCTCCTAAGCTCTAAAATAAGATAAGGAATGAGCAAGTAACAGATTGCACTTTATTTTACTGTATTTTTGATAGCAGTTATAACCAATTCATGTCAGGTGTATTGTATCTTATCTAATTTATACAATTGATATTTTGTATCTTATTCTTCTATATTAATGTGTTATATGAATGATGTCGCGGCAATTATCAAGAGGTCCAAACTATCAAATACGGGCCTAACAGGTTATCAATAAGTATCGATACTTGCGTTCGATACGTGCCGGTTCAATTCATTCTAGTATTATGGATAAGGCCCAAAGCATTTTCCTCGATTATTTCATTACCGATAAATGTCGTTGTTTTCATTCGATACTTTAGCATACTTACAAAATAAAAACGATTCTTTCGGGAAATTGACCTATCAATATTCTCTCAATAATATATCAATTTTCAACTAATGTACCAAAATATTCTAAAACTGTATCGTCGAATTTTAAATATATAATGCAATTGAAATGAGCTATTCACGACCTGCCTAAGGCATTTCAATTGTCAAGTTGACACCTCCGCAGGGAAAATATAAGAAAGAGAAGCACATGTTATATTAGAGACCTTGAAACAAAATTGTTTAGTTCAACCCAATTTGTTAGATGGCATGCTACATGCAGATTGAATCGATCGGCTTCTTTCTCGTAATGTAAGTCTGCGAATAATTTCATTCTTCAACGTGACTAAAACCATCAAGTTGGTCACTCTCTCAAAAACAAAATTCCTGGTAAACAGCATATTTTCATATGATTTTAATACCCTTCGTCGGCGAAATGTTCCAGCCCTACCCAGAAGATTTACATTTGACGATAATATGTAATATTTTTTTAAAATAAATCTGTATTTGAAAAATTGTCTTTAAATTTGAAAACAGTATTTAAAATTAATGAAATCAAATAGCAAAAAAGTGGCGCCACTCTGTATTTGCGGCTTGGGTTGAACTAAAATCTGTTGCAAGTTTTACTGCAACACTTGTGTTACTAAACATATGTATTGTCTATGCCCCTCCGTTTGAATCAGATCACATTTGTTTCCATGGGTCGCTCATATGTTGGCTGGCCCCAACAGGGACCCCCATCATTTGGTTAAATTTGCTTCTTTATCTGTGCCATATAGTTGAATTCCTAAAAATGTGCCGCCACAAAATGGTTGAAAATCACATACCTAATGATTATATCCTTGCAACAGGCAGGATTTCATATTTGTTGACACTATCCTACCATTTCATGACTATCTTTATTGTCAAATATATTGGTTATTTTAGTTTATATTTTCAAATAATTGCTGTATTAATGATTATATAACAAAATACGTTTAATAACAATGCCAAATATCGAATGATTATCTGTGTCCCTCTACTCCTTTATATATTCATCTTTGATCAGATCCAATAGGCGTTGATGACAAAATTTAAATTTAATAAATTATTAAAATATATGTAACCTGATAGACGTAATCAAATGTGAAACAAAAAGAAAGTTATCAAATAACAAAGATTTCCCCAATAAATTTGCATTGATAAGTTACCATGAGTTACACCAAATTGAATACTAACAGCACGAGATATATTCATATTTCATTAACCTTTCTTTTTTATATTCTAATATTGGAACCTTGGCTGTGCTTTTTTTGCGAGATATGTGAATGATGATGGTACATGACACACAGCGCATAATATTTGTAGTTTATTATGGACAAGGTTACTAAAGTTGTTGTGCCATCACTGGAAGGCTATAGATTTGACTAGAAATGTTAGTTGACCGATGTGATGGTGGTGAACAGCGAAGATGTCCTTGCAAAAAGGATCTCTCGGTCTTGGTCCAAGTAAGGAATCTGTATAAATACGAAAACGACAAGCTTGTCAAATCACACTTCAATCGTAGTGCTCTCAAAGAAACCACCATGAAGGGATTTATTGTGAGTAGATATTTTCTGCTAATTGAGGCAGTTTTTGGTAATGAGTTTGTTTTCTCTAGATTATTTCTGCTCTGGTTGCCTGCACTTTGGCAAGACCCGATATTGGATTAAACATTCGCAATGGTTATCAGTACCTAGCACCTAATACTCCAATTGGTAGTTATCTGCCTGGAACCGGCAGCATTGGTGCTTCAACTCACCGATTCCAAAGTACAGACTACAACCAGGGTAACACAGGACTTTTCGGGAATGGAAACCAACAAACCTACCAACAAACTTACCAACATAATGGATATCAGCAACAACAAACTCAGGTGAACAAACAGGTCTACTTCTACGACTCCCCTGAGGATCTGCCAGCGCCAACCATCCGTATCTCTGGAGGTGGTGGTGTAACGCAGAAGAACCACAAGATCATCTTCATCAAGGCCCCAGCCTATCAAGCGCCACAAGTGCCTCAGATTCCCATTCAGCAGCAGAACGAAGAGAAGACCCGCGTCTACGTTTTGGTCAAGAAGCCCGATGAGGCCCAGGATATCGTCGTGCCCACTTTGGCTCCATCCCAGCACAGCAAGCCTGAGGTCTTCTTCATCAAGTACAAGACCCAACAGGAAGCCGAGGCTCATGTGCAGAACATCCAGAATGGTAACCACGGTGGGGATTCTGCTCATTCGGTGGAGAGCAGTGACAGTTTTGTTCGAACCATCACTGATTCTAAGGTCAACACTGGTAGCAATAACATTGGCTCTCTTGGTAACGATCATATCATCTTCAATAACAACCATGATACTAGCTTTGGTTTGGAGACCAAAACCATCTCCACCAATTCCAACTTTGGCCCAGCTGGTGTCAGTGGCCCTTATTAATGAATTTCGTGATGGAAAACAGATACACTGCCATTATTTGCTGAAGTTCTACTTCACGTCAATTAAATGTATCTAAATGAATTGTAATTTTATTGATATGTAAACAAATGTGTGTATATACAGAAAATATATTATGAAACAGAATTTAAACGTTTTTTAAGACAAAAAAAGTGGATAAAACATTTCTTTTTCTAATCGTCTTTAGAATTGTTTTCTAACTTATGAACGATGGCATTACAGCTTCCATAATTAGCATCATTACGGATTAAACCAACATGACGGTTGCATCATCTCTTACTGTCTAGCATGACCAACTAACATTGTGAACAATAGTGTCATAATATCCAATATATAAATATATATTTATATATCCAAGACATAAATTGCATGAATTGACGATAAATAATTTAAAAATCGATCGTAGGTTATAAACTATTTTTACATGCTTCATTTATGGCTTTTACTTGAATTCCAAATGTTTCAATGTAGTAAAATGTGATTTACCGAATTAATTATTTCCATATATGTAATGTTGTGCAATTTGAAGCGCTACATATTTCTCAATGTGATTTATTACACTTGATGGTTGATGGCACATCTGTGGGAGCTAAAAGTCATCTCTTCATCTTATTCTTATTCTTGATATGTTTTTATAATTTGTTTTTAATTTCTGCTTATTATTTTAAAATAATTGATTTACTAAAAATCTATCTTAAAAATGATTTTTTCCAAATCTATATTATACAAATAAGAAAATACATGAAACAATTATTGTGAGTTTCATGTTGGATTTCAGATTGGATTCTGCATCCTGCAATCCTGTCTTGAATATCAAACAAAACGTTACAAACATTAATTTTTACAAAAGTATCGTTAAAGAGAATGTAAGAATAAGTGCCCCAATTTGCCTTAATATTTTCTTGCAAAATATTACAATTGCTTGTAAAACGTGATTTCTATTATATATAATAGACACGTTTTTTTATGATAATTCCCATCAACGCAATCGTACAAATGCCTCGCTTAAAATAGATTTTTATTGCAATTTAACAATAGTTAAAACTTAAATCACGTACGATAGGCAGGCGGCAACGTAACGCGTGATAGATATATTCAAATGCACGATGCTTGTGGAGATGCGAGGAAGGCAAAAGAGCCGACACATCGTCGGGGACTTTCTCCATAAATTTGTCATTTATGTAACTCCGTTTGTCTTAACTTTTTACTGTGAATCGTGCAAAATATGCGATTGATAGGCACGGATTTTCCGGTTTACGCTCAGCGGTAGCAATTACATCAAATTCTTAATTGTATGAAACAAATTTTAAACATAGAATCGAAATGTTGATTGGTTTCTTGGTTTCTTGATTGAGGATAATTTTAGGCTCGCAGAAAACTGATTAATTTAAAACAGTCATTATTGATTAGTTGATGAGTACTTAGTACAACTTTCACAAAAGTCGTGAAAATTCAAGAACTTGATATGTGTAATTTCATATCAGTAGAAGTATAATTCTATGCAAATTACAGCCGATCATGAAAGATAATCCATGGCATTTTACAATTAAACGTGAACATCACGTTTCGTTGATGAATAATTGAATAACTGTTATGAAATTGTGTAATTTTAATTTAAAGTAATTAGCGATTAAACAGCCGTTTTTACAGTCTTTTAATTAAATACAATTAGTAATACGATTAGTTTGTTTGCAAATGTACGACGGAACTCGTTTTGGGACAATGCAAAATTTAATTCTTATGTTCTTAACTTAAATACTGCGCTACCACTAGTTGTTTGCTTTGCAGACTGTTTTTCTTGCAACTTGCAACACCTTCACTTTTCTATGATGTGAGAACGTAGAACGGGTCATTATTTCGCAGACATGCATTCGGCCGCGACATTTTGATAAATTTCATCTTCATACTTTTCGCAGCTCACGCTACAATAAACCACCGACGATTATGACCGGGCATGACCTACAATGACCCATTTTTATATGACATATGTGCTGTTGTTTGCTTCTACATCCTTGACGCAGACTCATCTTCTTTTCATCAGCGTTTTGTTACGCGATTTATAAACTTGAATATTTTACTACTTGCTTTGAGGCGTTGAATTTAATAATAGAAAACTTAAGCAACTCAAGGCAAAGTGTTTTTATAGTTTTATATGTATGTTATTATTCAATTGAGGGGTGTTATTATAATAATGTTTCTTTTACTTGAGATCAATCGATGTCAAAGTCGGACATTAATTCATACATTTATAATTTAAAAAAAATCTAATCACTTGAGGCGAAATGAAGCGAATGAATCGAATGCAATTATTTCACCTTGTATATAACAATGTTTATCAACCTCAGACTCTGAAATGTTCAATTATATCATGTTATGTTTTAATTACAGGTGGTTGGCATATGCTGAGAAATTGGCACACTGGAGATTTCGACTTCAACAAATTATTGAAAACTTTGCATGTGACTTACGGAGTTTCCCCTTATTTTAAAATTACAACAATGCCGAATCCACGAGAACCTGGGAATACGAGTATAGTAATATTACCCTCTGGTTTAGGGTTGCCTGATAAGAGTTATTACTATCTTCCTGATGATAAGGTAATAAATCTTTATATAGTTTGATAAAATTTAACGATCAATGACATTTTAAATGTTTAATACTCACTGAATTATTGTTACAGTATAGTAAAGCCTACGAACAATTGATAACGGACGTAATAGTCCTTCTTGGACAGTCCACGACTGATACGCAACGATCTGCAAAAGATGTCTACTCGTACGAACGACGACTTGCTGAGATCATGCCCGATCGTGCTGAGTTGCATGATCCGATTAGCACCTACAATCCGATGCAGGTGTCGGCATTGAAGTTATCGGTCTTACAAATTGTAAGCTTATATTTTTAAATTCCATTATTACCATGTTATAAATGTTTGATTGTTCCTTTATGTAGTTGCCCCTGCAAGATATTCTAATGGCAATGTATCCTGATGCAAATATTAATGAAGAGACCGAAGTCATCGTCGCTCAACCTGATTATCTCACGAAGTTATCGCAGCTTGTTTCTTCTACTGATAGTCAAACGAGGAATAGTTATATGATGTGGACGTTAGTTCGGGAGTTTGTGCCTTTATTATCCGCTGATTTTCAGAAAGCAATGGATCGTTACCATTCGGAGATTTATGGTAATACTATTTTTTTAACAATGAAAGTTTTTTACAATTAATGTTTTATTAATTTCTGTTATGATATTTGTGATTTGTTGTATTTTTTATGTAGGCATTAAAAAACCAATAGAACGATGGGAATTCTGTTCGAATCTTGTACAGAAATTTATGCCAATCGCGGTTGAGGCCGTGTTGGAGCGTCAAGACACATTGGCAGATGCAAAACACGCCGTAAATCAAATATTTGAACAAATTGTTGCACATCTTCGTCAATACTTAGATGTGCAACTGTCTAATAATAAATATTCATCGGATTTGCATTCTAAGTTGAAGAAAAAGGTAAAATTTCCTATATTTTTTAGTTTGGCGCAAAATAATTGATTATTTCATAATTTAGCTTGAACTAGTGAAACTACACATTGGCCTCCCCGAAATTGCACATAACGCAACTTTCCTGAAAACCTTCTACAATAAGCTGAATATCATCAAGTCGAACCTCTTCGAGAGTCACAAGAAGGCGATCGTCTTCGCGAAGAAACGCGAGGAGCACCTGCTGCGCGAATCCACGACGGAGGATTACCTCATGGCGGCGACGACGCGAAGGCCGGCCCAGGTCGAGTACGTACCTAGCGGCAATGTGGTAGTCGTGCCGAGAGTGCTGCTTACATCTCCGTACTTTGAAGCAGGATACAGCAAGTACGTGCGTAACGCATCAATTTTTTTGCCTTTTCAAAAGAGTGATGACTTAATCATCAGTTCATAGTTTATAGACATGGCTATAATAGAGAGTACTAAAAGTTCGATTAACACACAATTTCTAGGTCGATTAACTATGCGCGTATCGGCAATGACATTGCGCTCGCCTTGGTGTCGAGCATCTTACCGTACGAGAGCGCCTGGGCGGCAGATTCGAAGCTGTTGTCGCAGTACCACGTCGCGGTGAATGAATCGCAACAAATCGCAGCGATATCGGCGCGTTGTTTGACTGACTTCATTGAGAGGAATCACTTGGTGCACGGAGATTTTGCTGAGTTGACTGCGTTGAATACGTTTAAGTATTTGACTGCTTTGGAAGCTGCACATGCTGTAAGTTCTTGAAAAGTTTTTGAATTACAAGTTTTATTATTATTTTTGTCATTGTTAGAGTTTGCTGATGAGTTTGGAAAATAAGGAACATATTCATATGCCTACATTGGAACGTTATGAAGATTCGGATTTATTTTATCTCACAAATATTCAGGTAATATTTTTCTATTTAAGATAACTTCAATCCAATTAGAGAAAAGTTGTGGGTTCTAGAGTCAAACCTACTTCTTGGAAATTAATCGTTTTTCATCGAGAGATCGATAGCTACAACGGTTCAGAAAGTAACATGCGATTTCTGAACTTTTTGCAAATATTCACTGAAATATATGAGAAAAATCTGTTTAGATGTGCCCACCTCTTTAGAACCAATAAAAATATATATTTTGATTTTAGGAACTCTGTACCTTATCGACTGATCAACAAAACCTCTACGATACGCTTGTTAATCATAAACT
>WSZQ02000008.1:588843-605913 GCA_019419845.2 Weissflogia rhopalogaster
AAGTCAATTTAGGGAGTCACGAGACTATAATCTAATATATTCAAGAAGAAGATAAAGTGTCATGAAACGTTTTAATATAGTTTTAGAAGAAGTTTAACTCACCTAATTTGATGGCTAATCGCCCTCAATCGACTTATCTTGCTGGTTTTCACCACAGGTGCGTCGTGTTTGGACAGTATACTGCTGCTTGCCTCCTAAAAACACCCAGGATATTAATAAAACTACATCTACTACACCACCGATGTAAAATGTTATATGTTACATTCGAATTTTAGAGTTAAATTGCGGATGCTGTCTATTATTGACTGGTTGAGTTGATTGAGAATGTTGATGGTGATTTATTAACATCATAACTGATTGATATGTAATCAATCTGCAATTTTTTGGCGGATGATTGGTATAATGCTTATTCACTACACATCTATCTATCTATCTAAAAACGTTCACATTGTGAATATTGTGTCAACGCAGCCATTTTGTCATATACGTATACATAAAACAGGCAAGTTTACATGCAATTACCTAAATAAATCAAGCTAGAAATAATTGCTAGCGAATTAACAATCAATTGCAGATTGATATTTGAAAATACAATGAACCTCCTTTCTGAATTAGTAACGATTGGTTGACGATCGATGAATTGTACATGTGTTCGTCTGTCTAGGGAAAGCGATAAAGTTATACAAAGATATTCACAAAGATCAAAAGAGAATATGAACGAAATGAAAGAAAAATACTTGTCCGTATCCACCACGCGCTCTCTCTCATCAGTCAAGTTTGGAGGTAATCCACGATAATCTCCCTCGCGCTCACGAAATTTGCGTGCGGTAAGAAACAGCGGTCTACAAGAAATACACACATGCAAAAAGAGACTGCTCAAATTGTCCGTTGCCATGTTGCAGAGTTTTAAGGCAAATCAACCATCAACACAAAATTTCTGTCTGGTAACTGGTAACTTCCTAAGTAACTGCAAACTCCCTAAGTAAAAGGAGCAATGGTTGCTCCATTCATTTGATTTGATTATAGATTATAGTTGTCGTAGACAAGTAAGTAAAGAGTACGTACATCGGCGGTTTCTTCAGCCGATGCTTCGGATGCGCGTCGATTTGTAATTTGCTCCGGCCATTCCAGGTTCGTTGCCCAGCACCGGATCGTATCCGGACTTGGGCTAGAAGAGGATTTCGTCTCGGCCACTCCACCCCGAGTAGAAGCGACACTTTCCGAGCTAGACGATGAGCTAACTACGGTTGTTCGACTTATTCGACGCTTGGGACTTGGTTTTCGTGGGGTTTTATAAGGCAATTCGAGGTGGTAGCAGGTGGGCGATTTCGTTGGACTCGGAGTCTTCTGACGCACTAGTTTCTTTTCGCGTTTTCTTCCGGTTTTCCTGTGTGGTTGTTGTATGCCCGTCACATTAACTTTATCCGAACTGGGGAAGTCGTAGAGTCCATCTGAGTCCGTAAATGGAAGGAAGTCTTTGTTTCGACCATAGAACTGCGACGAGAATCGGCCTATCCCGGAACGATCGCTCAAGGGACTCTCACTACGACTACTCACTGGACTAAGAAGTTTATCAATATTTGACCCATCTGTTCCTGCATGGACTATTATCGAAGGAGGTTGTAAGAAGTCCTTGGATGGTTCAGCAGTTATAAACACCTCTAGCTCCTTTGCGGACTTCAGCATACCATCTTCGATCTTCTCATCTAGATGGTCTGTTCCTATGCCCTCATCATTGCTTTCAACGAGAATGTCGTCGGATAAAGTTTCAGAATCAGATCGTCCTCGTTGTTCCGTTTGCTTACTGTTGCCAGATGCATTATTTGGAGATTTTAGTAAAGGTGAAGGCCGTCGTCCTAGTGAGGGATGGCCGCTTCCGGGTCCAGGTGGTCCAGGATCCTCCATTTCGGACGGACAAAGTGGATTACTAGATCCACAACGCGATGGACCCGGACTGGCCATTGAGGAGTAACCTGAAGAGCTCAGATTTGATTCGGATGCATTATGGTCTCCACGGGAGACCATTGAAAATGGACTAAGGTAGCTCATGCCACTAGACGATGCAGTATTTTTAATATTCGGAGAGATTGATTCGGCGTCAGACTCTGCTTCGCTCATGTTACACGTTATCGTAATCATAGGTGGTACGAAAGGAAGGTCTAAAGAAGTAGGTTTATCAAAGTCTTTTAGGGGTTTTCTGGAAGTAAACATAGATGTAGGTTTCCCTAGCGCTGGGAATTGAAAACTCGGATCCGTGCCAGATCTGGGAGGTGGTGATCCTGGTAAAATAAAGCGCGGTATATTTTGGTGCGTGGGTGACGGTGTTTCGATGGTTAACGTTGGGATGACCAGCCTCAATGGAGGTGAATCTTCTGGAGATGACAATGCCGTCACGCTAATGCATGGAATCAGTAAATTACTTTGACCCAGAGGTGGGGGACGATTCTGTAGGGAAAATTTAGCATTATTCAATAGATTCACATGAGAGAAAAAAAAACTGTACGTACTTTGAGTTTTGATTTATTAATATTGGCAGTTCCAACACCTTGATGCATGGCAGCCGCCTCCTCAAAGAGCAAACCATCCTCAGCCTGCGGATCAATGGGGATATCTGCAATTTCGTTGTCTTCATCGCTGAGGGGCGGCTCCTCCTGAACGCGAATACTGCGTCGCATCATCGGGGTTACCGCTGGGGACGGCATCGGTGACGGCAGCGGCGTGGGCAGCTCGCGAATGGGCGAAAGGCACTTGTTGATTGTGCTGGGTAACTCTAGTAAAATGGTGGGCGGATGCAGGAAGTTGCTGCCGCTCGCGGATGATTTATGCGCACTAAGCGTGTCCATCACGTTCAATTCGATCGTATTCGCCGGTTGATATTGATGATGTACGGATGCGGGACTATCGGGCGTAGCAAGCGAGACGCTCATTGGCGTGTAAATCGATGACGTGGACGAATCATCATCGCCGGCAACGTCGTCCTGTGGGGACGAAGCCGTTGGCGTCGTTGAAGGTGACACTCTCAGCGAAAGTGGAAGATTAACGCCGGCTGAGCTGGAGGAAAAGTTACGGAACATGGCGAGAATTGAGTCGGCGCTGGAGGGTTTCTGGCGCGGCTGTAATTTCGGCTGGCAATTACCCCCGGTCGCGGTAGCTAGATCTGAAATGCTAGAACTTAGAGCGGACGGTAGTGCGATTTCGCTACTGGTGAATGAGTCGCTGCCTTGATTGCTGGAGGTGCTGTTCGGTGAGCGAGTATTGTTCGCACACGGCGATGGTGGTGTGCTGTTCGGACGTGCTATCGCGCAACTTAGCCTATTCGATTGCATAATACCTAGTTCCATATCGGAGCTGTTGCCGGAACTCATCTCAGCCGAGACCTTACTCAGCAACCGCGCAAAGGTCACCTTTTTCTCCAGCTTAGGATCAGTGAGTGTCATTTGTGCGGTGGACGCCGTATTCGCAACCGAAGCGAATTTCGTCTCCTTCATAATCAACGTCTGCTGTTCATCATCACTACTAACGGCCGCGTTCGGATGCAGACGATTACGATTCGTCCGCACGGCGTTTGTCTCACAAGCACTGGAACTGCGTTCAGTCATCTGCATCAATTCACCCAAAGAGACCTTCCCGACGTGTTGCTTGCCACCTGGTGATATTAATTGTTGGAGTATCTGCTTCTTTTCTGCAGCATTTTTTTTGGTTGGAGTGGAATTGTTTCGCTTTTTCTTTGGCGAGGGTGTACCTGATTGGAGAAAGCAGAGTGTTAATTTGTGTCGTGTCTGTGTGTAGCAAAGATTAAAGAACCCAGTACAAAAGCTTTGTATTCGCGTTTTCCTTTCGCAATTAGAATTATTACAACATCAACATGAGCATCCATCAGACAGACAGACAAAGAATTGCATGGTATATAGTTACTTCATGTTTTCATTATTGTTATCAATGGGATTGTGCTGTGTAATCTGAAAGTGTATATGTGTGTTGGTGTTTGTATTATATTTTAAGTGCAACCTACCAGCCACACGCTAACACTATGTGATCGGGAGGTCATCAGGGAAGGATTTACAAAAAGGTCTTACAAGAACTTTTACAAAAGCAGGACATATTACCACATTGATTTGATCAGATAATATGAAATATACTCTACAAAAGTGGGGAGGTTTTAGTCCACATTTGCAATGGCTTCTAACTACTTAGAGAAATGTGCAGACAGCAGGGCTTTCCAGGATGGTCACAGACAGCAAGAACAGAAGACTGAGAGTTGAGACAGAGTTAGAGAAGAGGCTTTCAGAGATATATAGAGAGATAGAGACACCACGAACGGACGAACGGCACAAACGGCCTTACGTCTTATGGGAGGTTTGAGCAAATCGTCCAAACTAAAGGTTCGCGCGGTGGCGGGCGAATAGCCGCCGCTGGTGGCGTGTGGACTGGTCAGGCTTAGGATGGATGGCTTGCGGATACCCAGGCGGCCGAACAGCGAGCGGGGAGCTCCCGGACCTGGACTCGGCGTTACGGTAACCGCAGCGGCGCCAGAAGCAGCTAACTGCTCACGTACTGAAGCTGTGCGAAGACTTGAAACTGCAAAAAAGAAGCAAAAAATCGAAAGCAGAACAATAGGCAAATCTCCACCCATCGACGAACGGGAACCGGAGTGGAGAGAGTTTGGAATTGGGACAATCTTTCTGCATTACCTCCTCCACGATTCCGATCTTCCTCTTCGGCGAGGAGCTTTTCGATCTTCTCCGGAAAGTGGCGCTTCGCACACCACACCAGACCAATGACGCCCATCACCACGAAGACGGTCATCAGACCGAGCCAGAAGGGTTCCCGTAGCATGCGTTCGCTGAGTGGTTTATAGGGGATGTGGAGCATCCGGCGTTCGCATCGCGTGCCTTCCCACCAAGCGTGGCAACGGCACAGGAAGTTATCCCCTCGTTCCAGGCAAATGCCACGACCTTCGCACGGATTGCCCTCGCAGGCTTTCTTTTTCTGTTCGCACGTTGGACCTACGTAACCACTTTTGCAATGGCACTTGAAGTTTGTGTCTGTTAGTTCGCATTTGCCGAAGACGCATGGTTCAAGATCACAGTGGGTTAACGCACAGAAAATTCCTTTAAAATTATAAAACAACACGTAAAAGTTAGTAAATTTTCTCATAATCATAATTTTACAAAATCACAATAATATGATAATTGATAGAAATTCGTGTAAATACCTGTAAAATGTTTAAGGCACTGACAAATTTTTTGTGTCCCATTATGAACGCATTTGCCACCATGTAGGCAGGGATTTGGTTGGCAACTTTCCACATAGTCCGAGTTGTGCTTAAGAATCTTCGCCATGTGCGTTAAATCCGGATGCACCCTCAACGTTCCATTCAAAGGAATTCCTAGTATTCCATGTTTTTGCTTCAAGTGTATCGTATTCAAAAAGGACGTAATAGCAATAGGTGCTTTCGGAATAATCGTATCTTCTTCATCATCCTGATCTTCATCGTAGCATAAATGCCAAGATGTACCATTAACCTCCGCGTAATTATCGTACACTTCAATTACACCCCGCTGACTGCAATCGTTTTCACTTAGGGTAAGATGGAATAATTCCAGGGAGATTTGATAGCCGAACGGGGCGATAAATCGTTCAATTACATCAGCATTATGTGGGGCATCATCTGGATAGTTTAAGTTCAATAAAATCCCAGATGTAATATTACTGAGTTGTATGACCTTCTCCTCCTCGACTACCGCTAAGGTTTTGTAAGTGGCACGAAAACCACGTCCACTGGGATGATCCTTTGTGGTCAGTCGAATTTTAAGTGTTTCTCGATTAGACACAAAACTACCATCTGTGACGAGCTCCTCATTCTGAAACGGCCTGAACGTGGAGGCTTGTTCCCCGAGGTTCAAGTAAAGACGCGTTTCATCATCGTATTCTGGGGAGTCAATATCGACGTCTTCAATGTTCAGCCAAACACGTCGACCTGGAGGCGCAGTGATTGTGAACGTGCAGTTTAATCGCGCTAGCAAAAAATTGGGATAGTTTGGAGACTCTAGAACTCCTTCCTTAGCTGTCAAAGTTCGCACCGGACAGCTGGAAATATCCACCGAGTGCCAGCTGAGCGCGAAACCACCGTACGTGATCGAATAATCCGAATGGAATCTCAGCTGGACTTCATTGCCGTCGGACACGAAGTTGAATCGATGCATATCCGTTTCGTGATTTCCACACCACTTGGCCCCTGAGTCGCCATTCCCCGAGTGTTTTCCATTCCGACTCAAACTCTTCAGTTCGACATAATCATAGAGACACTCGATTTGAGACTCCAGGTCCAGTTTCTCAAATTGAATCACAATACGTGTACGTTCCGGACCGATAATGCGCACGGTAAAGTCGAGGTTGTTGTGGTAGTTGCCGGGATAGTTCGGGGTGACCAATTTGCCATCCGAGCCGTTAACTGTCTTGTTGAAATTGATACCTTGACCGGAGACAAGGGTGGCTCGTTTGCAGACATACCCGCCGACCTGGTCGCACTTTTGACCTTTCCAATAGAGACCACTAGGAAGCATCGGCGTTGGGGATGGGGTCCATTGTACACTTAAACAGCGTGCGTTGCCTTCGTGTCGATTCTCTCCAGGCAACCAGCCCATATAGTTCATTCTACTACCATCACTCCAACTGAATGTGGATTCGTTCTCGTCGGCGTGTGCACCAAGCCAGTAGCGACCACTCGTGCGATATTCAGACATTTTCCTGATGTTTGTTGTTATAAAACGTTCCTCTTCTGGGGATAATACAGATGCCAGTTGGGCGCGTATACTCTTGCCGCGACAGATCTGCTGGGCTGTGGGCCAATTG
The DNA here is from genome assembly GCA_019419845.2 of Weissflogia rhopalogaster. Taxonomy (NCBI): domain Eukaryota; kingdom Metazoa; phylum Arthropoda; class Insecta; order Coleoptera; family Staphylinidae; genus Weissflogia; species Weissflogia rhopalogaster. The sequence continues at coordinate 595,699 of WSZQ02000008.1, forward strand.
ACTTCCGGGAACGGAACAAACAAGTAGCAGGAGTGGTTGAAGACTTGCCAGCGGTCATCCGAACATTGTAGAGCTAAATAAAACATTTAAAAACGCTAAACATGTTTCTTTTTAAACACGTATGATGAATTAGCAGTATATGATTTGAATCTGATGGATTAGATTCATTTGATTTTAAGGAACAACATCAGTGATATTCATGATTGTTCGGAACATATGTGGGCAATGTATTTGTATGTTTCCACACTACGATGCACATATGACTATTCTTGGTATGAAATAGTGATATCTAAAATTATCAAATCTAAAATAACATTTCCATTTCCTCAATAGCATAAAATTTCAACTTTAATGGCACTTGTCGGTCATGGATTTGACATTCTAGCATCCTGCAGGAATTTCATTATAAATCTGAGGGAAATAAAACCGCACCGTGTCGGTGTTCATGCATGGGATATAGGACAGACCCAGGGGAACCCAGTGAGCATGCAAAAGGCAGCAAAATGCAGGTCGAAGAGGTATTTACTATTCGTAGACGACACAACAATCGATGACATAAAACGAGAAAGCACTTTCCAGTAAAAGTGCGCCGGCATTTCGGTCCACTAGTAAATGCCTAGCTTTTACAACATACAAATACCATGAAATAGCAACTATAAAATAAATTCGAAATGCAAGGAATACGTAATAAGGATATTTTAATACTGCCTAATAACTAAGAGAGTAAGAACACTTGAATAAGCATTAAAAATTCCAATTGTGAGAAGCGTACAATATAACCATAAGGACATGCATGGGACAAAAACCGGACAAATAAACTGTGATTGTAAAACCGTTTTTATTGGGTATACATATATAGAACACGTTTATAGGGTGCGCTTAGTTTTCCAATACAGACGATAACATGATATGTTTTATTAGATTCCATTATAGCTTCAACGTGGGTTGTAGATGTTATGTTCTGGTGCAAATAACACTTTGGGGTGTTTTTATCTTTTTTTTTGTATACAATAAAATTCAAGATATGAATAGACTAGGATGGATTGAAGGTATATGTAGGAGAAGGTATTCTAAAGTGCACTTGAAGCCGGAAGGCAATTTTAAATATGTAATTCGAACGCTTTCCCAAAAATGTTTAGTTAGTGAGTAAGCGATTTAACGATTTCGAGATGGGAACATGCCAAGAAAGGTTACCCCGACTGTTTTATGATCGACTCTACTCGACTGAAGTTGAGGACTGTGCAGATAGAGTTAATATCATTAACTCCATTTTGTTTCTTTTGTTTAAGATCAGGCAGTTCACACCTGTAACCTACAGTATCATCAAAATGGAATATCAATAGATCAATTCAGCTACCTTCAAACACCGCAAATCAAAGAAAACTGAAATGTATTTCCCAATTTAACAAAATTTCATAGCTCAATGTTCTTATGATCACATGATCACAGCCCCGGCGCTGGAGGTGGTATAAATAAACATATTTTATAGAATAAGTATGATTGCTTCTACAAAATAGATAGTTTTTATTATAAAAGTCGAGAAATTACAATAATAAATGCCTATTACAAATAAATCAAGCCATTTCTACTTTGTCAATGAAATTCAACCAGCCTTACCCGCGCGTTGCGATGTATGCATGACTGCAGACATAAAACAACATAAAATTGTGCAAATTCATAGCAAAACATTATCCGTGCGATTTGTGCGAGAACGTGGATGCAACGCTTCGATTCAATTCGATTCGATTTGTCAGGCATCGTAAATTTGGCACGGCTAAGCAAACTACTGAAGATCGAAAAGCCAAAGTGGGGAATAATAGCTGGCTGGGTATGGGAAGGCATTTTCTCACCGCTTTCCATCGAGACGCGGGCTTTGAAGCCGCCGTAATGATGCGAGTAATCCGAGCTGAATCTGAGCCGCAAACGCGACCCGCGGCTCACGTGGCGTAAAAGTTTCAGCTTGGCGCTCCAATCGCCACAGAGGCGGCGCGATGCCGCTGCCTCACCCGCCTTATGATTACGCTCTCCGGCGATAATCATCACTCCGGTGCTCTGGTTGCTGTTATTCGCATGGTGCTGTGATACTTCCATTATTTCCAGATAATCATAGCTGCACCTGATGATGAGAAACAATATATTCACTACTTGAGTACTTACATTCCTGTTATTATCTAAATGAAGCGAAAATATATGAACCTCTCGTTTTTTTTTTGTTAACTGTACTTTTTGTTACATTGAAGGAAAACATATTAATCGTAACTCTGATTGATTAAGACAGAACAATGCTTTCTTTTGTTTGTTAAGAGACCTTTTTATATCTATCATCTTGGAATGTTCTTTGTCCGAGTGTGATAGAAATCTTGCTTTCTTTGAAAAGATGCCAAAGCAAGGGTGTGGAGAAACAACTTGGAAGCTTTTGTTTTGCAAGTTTTCAACTGAATAACGTTTGGAACATGATATAAAGAGATGAGCAAAAAATTTATAATTTGTCAGCTGATTGTGAGTAGTTTTTTTTTTAAATTTCTGATTAAAGTTTCTTAAGATTTTATGTTTCGAAAATAATTTGTGTTTTAACTTCAGTAAATTTGAATTTAAAAATTATAAAATCGTTTACAAATGTTTAATAATAAAAATAATACATAAATACACAAAATTCATCAAATAATTACATTTGTGTGATTTTTTTAAAGCTTAAAGCAAAAAATTCATGGATGCCCTTTCAGGCTTGTCAGGAATTTCATGTCCGAGATTACTTAGTGATTCTTTGTAAATACGCCTGCAAGATGCGAAATGCTACATTATCTCTCCGTCTGTGAGTGATGTTAACTGGAACATAAAGCGACGTTTTACGAGTTACAGACATTTATTTATGTGCCCGGACTGTACTCAGGATTTTAAACCAGATAAAATAAAAAACAATATGTTGTTCCCAACAGTATATGCAAAAAAACAGAAGAGATTGAATTAATAAACACTTACAATGTAAATATTTCCTTCCAAACAATAAACAAATTTATATATACTATCAAAATAATTTTTACTGAAAACAAATATTACTGTTAACTTTACTATCATAATTTTGTTTATATTCATTTTCAGTTTGTGACTCTAAGGAAACAATCAGACAAGAACAAAAAATGTCATATATAAACTCTAATGAGAAAATTAATTAAAACAATTAATTGCTTAATCCTGAACAAACATTTAACGCTGCTTTATAGTGCAGTATGTGCGGCAGGGTGTTTACATAGTCAAAGTTTTCAAATTAGAAATTGTATTAACAATTCGAGGCGCAAAATTGTAGCGGTTGCATAATTTCGCCTGTGATCCCACAGATTTACGATTTTCGCCGACGGCTTTACTGAAAGCCAAACTCAGACCATCATGTGTTATGCATAATGCAAGATTATGCTTACGAAACAATGGAATTTCTAATTCCATGCAAGCGTTATTGATTTATGGTTGTGATTAAAATGGATTAACACTTTTTATTGGAATTTTACTGCCATATGTTGATTAGTTTGGAATTTTACTGTCATATGTAGATTACTGGTATAAAATTAAATTTAAGAGTAAATTACGGATCTACGAAAAATCACAGTTGTAAAATCAGCTTCGTAAATTTTCCGTGATAAATTTACCGTTAAGAAAAATCACCGTTAGTAAAATAACCGCTTAATAAGCACAGCTTTTTGTGGATCCAATAATATCATTACTTGCTTTCTATTTTTTATCTGTATTTAAAAATATTTAATTGACCCCTTAACACAGATTCTTCTAATGGTACACTTACGATGGCTCATTTTCAATAACCAATTCCTCAAAGTCCAAAACAAGTCGATAACCAGGCGGTGCAATAATCTCAGTATCACAATCGGCGTTATCCGGATACTGGCGAGGAAAACCAGGACTTGAAACGGCGGCCCGTGGCTGTTGTCTGGAAAGCATCACTGTACGATTGCAATCCGGTGCCCAGATTTCCTCCAGGGGTTCTGCAAACAATCGAACCAATTCCTCGATTTTATTCTCACTTACCAAAGTTACTAAAGCTGCCTTTCTACAAGCTTCTAGCTCCTAGTTTAGCTTGAAGAGAGGTAACTCTAGCCTCTCATAAATTACCATCGTTCTGAAGTCGTTCACATATGAAATAATTCGGCGTGGCACAATCGCGATCGTTCCACATGTATCCAGGAGCGAGACTCCCTGAAGACGACGGCAGTGCATAGACCCGACGCACCTCAACGCAATCCTGCTCACTAAGCCCATCGTCGTTCGGCTGGCGATTGTAATCGGCATGCTCCGACCATCCGGGGAACCAATCTAAGGCAGGAAATTAATTTTCGATAATCCCACGCGTCCGTGAGGAATTTATTGCGTACGAACCAACAAAAAATATCAGCGCAGGAAAAAAAAGAGCAGAACCTACTTGTGTATGAAAAAGGCAATCCATCAGACCAGTGGAAATCACCCTCGTGCGCGCGATCTGACGCGCCAATCCAGTATGCGTTGTTATCCTTGTATCCGGGGCTAAACATGCCAAGCAAACATGATTATTTTAGCATCGCACTCTGCGGATCTGCAGATAAACAGATTCAATTGCAAAAGTGCACTTTGATTGCCTTGACGCGAGAGTGCAAGGCGTACATTTGCGGAATGCAACGCATGTTCAATATTTGGACGGAAATCTCGAGCTTTCATACATTCTATCTAAACATTCTCAGTTGCTAACCAAACATAGTCAATAAAAACGCAAAAAGAGGGAAGGGAAAAGTTGCCACTTAAATGGCCAAGGAGTTTCGTAAATCTATCCTTGAAAATTCAAAAGTTGATTCTACGTTCGAGGTTCGTAAAATATGGGTAAGTGCGTTTTTCCACCGCGCGAACGAGATTTCCCGAAGGTGTTTGCAAATGGATGAGCAGAAAAGCCATTCACTTGCATCGTTTACAATTGTGCACTTTGGCAGCTTCACTGTTAGGAGGTAATCAAATATCAAGAAGAAGTTGTAAAGCCTCATTCACACTACTGTTGCTGATTGTAGTTATCTGTAGCTTACTGTAGTTGAGTGTCGCTGACTGTAGCAGACTATCGTCAACAAATTTAACCTTTAATAACACATTCTCTACCAGTTTAATACAAATTATAAGCAATTGAAGCTAAACCTTGTACAATACAATATAACTTTGACTTATTTTAACCTAGTTTCTTTCGACAAACTTTTCATATTTCACAAACGAGATAAGTTTAAATCCTTTTTATTAAAACCGAATTTATCCACAGATTGAGAGTTTTGTCCTGTCCTCATTTATACAAAACTTTTGGCTAATTTACGTTAATAATCCGTTAAAAATACTTAAAGTAGTTTCGTTTCTTGTGAAAATTGGTTTTTGACTTCCACGAGCTTCCTGGAAAACCAAGAAATACGGAAAATCCTTATTTGTTTCCAGTGACTTGAGAAAAAAGAAATTTAAAGTCTAAAGAAGCCATTAATCATCCCTGCTTCTTTGGTATTTCATTCACACGGGTCTTTTTGCGAGAAAACTCTCTCGAAAATGTAAAAATTGCGTTTGCTTTAAACAAAATTCCATTAGTAATGTAATTATATTCATGTAATGAATAATATTAGCATTAATTCAGTCAGTAAATTTGTATATTTTCAATTAACTCACGAATTTTTATGTTTGCTTAATTAATTTGGAGATAAGTCTAGAATTTTAATGATTTAGGACATGGTTCATGTAATTAAAACAAATTACTTTTTTAGAATAGAAAGTAATAGCAACACATTAAGGCTCTGAGAAACATTTTGTAGTAAATTTAATTGTCTTCCGTTAAACTATCCTAAATTAATATTTTCCAAGATTTAATCAAAAATAACTTGGATATCATTTGTAAAACTAATCTGAAGACCCCAAAAATCATTTCCTAAAGCCACAAAAGAAATTATTCTGAGTTAAAGTAAAGAAATTAATGAATAAATTACGAAATAATGATAAATTATCCACACAATGGTATATTGTTGACTAAAATCAGAATAATGCTTTTCAAGATATTTCTTATTCAAGAAAATTCAAAGGAATTCTTTTAGACGTTTAGCTTTTTCACGATATTATTTTCGTCCTAGCCCTAATAGAAATAAAAAGTTTTGGTCAAACATATTTTTTTTCTTTTCTATTCATCTACAGTCCATTTAAATCATACAATAGATCTACGCACATCAAGCAAATTGTATCGGCTCTTTGTTGTATTTGACGCATGAAAATGTCCATTCTTCACCACTTGACTGCTTTACTCTATAACCGGTGTTGCTATAACGGAGTTTATTGCTTCAATCAGTTTTGAATTCACCCTCCCAGGTCGATCGATCAGAAAATTGTTCGTTGCTGCAGGTTTAAGGGATGCATAGTGCAGGAAAGGCGAACATGAAAATAAAATACGTTGTAAAAACAAGAATCGCAAACGGATTGGAAAGTCGTCCAAGTGGAAGCGAAGTGTGTCGTAAGCAAGAAGTTGCGATATGGCATGAAAGAAAGAAACGGCTCAAACGGAAAACTCAACGCGACGCATTTGCATAATCCTGTTGATAAATGACTGGAGCAGACGTGAATGACGTTATTCTTGGAATATTTGGTTTGACGGCGTCCTTTAATGTGATGTTGTTTAAGGATTGTCGGGATGTTTTTATTTTTATTTTTAGTGATTTTGATGTTTAAATTTGAATATATTTTTGTCATAAATTTTGTAATGTATTGTAATCTATTCTAATGCAATGTCATGTAATCTAATGCAATCTAATGTAATCTAATGTCATCTAATGTAATCTAATGTAATTTAAAATAATCTAATGTAATACGTAATAGATTACGTACCTATTCAGTAACAAATTATCAACAAGTAGTTGTGCGTGCTCATTCCGGACACTGATCAAATGTCCCCCTTTCCGGGCACATTCCATTTCCGCCTGTGGCCATGGCAGGCGAACCCCTTCCATCGCCGAAACACAGAACTGTCTCAACGCCACCCACCCGAATCCGCACGCCCCCTCCATCTCTTCAATCGGCTGCGCCAAGTAGGTTAAACTCAGCGCAAGCGCCTGACTTCCGATACCCTTATGCACGGTCACCTTCAGCGTCACTTTGTTGGCGCGCGACACAACCTCCACCGTCTTCTGCGCGTCACCAGGCCGATTACAGTATGACCAATTCGTGGCGCCATCCTGCAGCCGCACCTGCAAACCGGCACAAAGCCCGCCGCTGGAGTTATCGCCCCGCAGGGCCCGATCAGTCGGCACACCAGCGGCAACATCGCCCCCAAAACGGAGCGTTAAGGCGACGCGATTCCCATACGGCAGATAGATCTTGAAGGTGCACTCCAGCTCGCCGCTGGCGGTGGGTCGCAGGTCGAACGTGCCGTTCCTCGTCGTGAACGTCACGTTGTAGCAGTAGTCCACCAGGTGGTAGGAGAGAATGAAGATGGGCGCTCCGTGAACGTGCATCAGGGGCGAGACGTGCGCCGAGGGGAAGTAGATGTGGCGGTCAGCATCGGGGAGTTCTTCCAACTTGCCGCACAACCGAGCCTGCCGCTGACTGCGGTACGTTGATGATGTTACCGATGGAGAGGAGGATGTGGGCGTCGTTGTGTTTGTTCCGGTGAAGTGCAGATAGCCCTTCGCGCACGGGATGTTCAGCTTGATGATTTCGATCACGATGCCGTGGCCTGTGGCGTGACCGCCGGGGAACGCAATTTGGCAATCTTCATTGGGGGGCAGGTCGCGCCAGGTCAGAGTGCGCTCAACTGCTTTTAGCGATAGTTGACAAGCTGGAAATTCAATTTTCGGGATTAATTTGATATTATCTACCTCCCACAGGTATATAAATAATGTTTGACATGTATTTAGTGTAATTGGTAATAAAAATAATTTTATGATTATTCACATTCAGTCGAAGAAAAAATTGTTTTATTCTAACTACTGATTATGTTCGCAGAAGTGTGAAGCTATCTAATGATATATAATTCACTACCATAGCATTATTCTAAATATTGCTGATGAAAAACGAATTTTTTAAGAAACTCTTTTTCTTACAATTAATTAAAATATTTTTACGTCAATATTATATAAAAGATTGTTCGTACATACAAAAGCACTTACATATTGTCACCATAAATAACAAAACACACACTGTCAAAAATTAATTCCCTTTACCTTGCATGACTGTCACGTGTAACTTTACCACGTAAACGTTAGCGTCACTGTTGTATTTCAGCCTGGAAGAGAAGAATATTAATTAATATTTAGACACATACACACACAAATGTAATTTTCTTCGCCCAACATTACATCATTGTATATAAACAGCTTGCAATTAATTTTAATTTTCATCAGAATATTTACGAATCGAAATAAATAGGTTTTATTCATATACAAACAACGACTAACGACATAAATTTAACCATAAAAGAACCGCAATAAATTTGTTTCATTCAAAGATTACCATTTAAACCTATAAAATATCTTTGTTTGCATAGTTTTTCCGCTCATTCTAAACCCAGCAATATTTTTTTCATCTAAATCTAAAAGTTTAAATCATTTATCTCCGTGCTGGTTCTTGTATAACTCGGCAGCGAAGTAAAGACACATGTTGCACGTGTCGTGCGATTTCGGCGCCCGAGGGATTGGTGAATATTCAAAATAGGAGGGAGCTTGCGACTTTTCGGCGTCATGCCAGGGAATGATATACCGCAGGAGTATAAGCACGTTACCAGCGAATATTCAATGCCCAACTGCTGCGCTTTGCGTCAGACCTACTTGAAAATGTAAAATGTCTGGACATCGTTTGAATATTGAATATTTTGCATAATTACAAGGGAAAGGAAACAATAGGCGGGGATTCTCTATACATTTGAAATAGGTCAGCACAAATTATAAACATAATGTAAGTACGTTTACATAAATCTTGGGATAATCGAAGGATTATGTAGTATAAACTAGTATATTTGTTTCATGAAATATGTGAGTTAGTGTTGACATTTGAATAATTATTGGCCTAACATCAAAATGAATTTTAAATTAGCTTAAAATTATCATTTTTGTGAAAAGGTGAACACTAAATATTAAATTAAACCAATGTTTAATTGAAAAACATTAAACTTTAATATAAACTTTACACAAAATTAATCCTCCGTGTAATCCCCCAACGAAACCCTTGATTATATAAATTCTACTTACACAAAACTAATATTTGTCCTCGCCACCGCGATGGGCGTCGTCATCGTCCAGTTGACCACAATCTCTTTGTCGTCAACCTCGAATCGGTTGCGGTGTTGATGAGCAGCACATCCAAACTTTTGCGTGTCAAACGTGCCAATTCCGAAGCCATTCTCGGTCTCTGAAGTTATCACAATATCGCATCTCGTTTGCGTTGTTATCGGCGAACGTTTAATAATAACTGAAACCAAGAAAATACATCTTCAAATACAAATCTTTAAATCTCATTCTACATTAAATCATATTTCTTACTAACGAAAACTTTCAAGATTTATTGACTTTTGCTAGGAATATTCTAACAAGACATTCATTAAAATGCGAGAAATTTACATTTGCGTTAAACATTCAAAATTGTAGATTCCCGAGCGAAGATTTAATGCACAAGTTTGGTGTGATAATGGTGTTTAGCAGTTAGCAAAGTTTCAAACTTTATTCATGTCTGAGACCGTTTTTTTTTGCAATGAAACTTGGATTGCAAATGATTACTGTGAAAATATTTTTATTTGCTTCACACATTCCATAGAATCCATAAAAAAATCTTAACATGGAATTTTTTTCTTAAGTTGCAGAGTTTAAAGTTACAAGCTGTAAGATTTTAACAGCCATTCATCAGGAGATATTCATATTACTTTCTTAAGTAAAGCTGTCACCCTGTCTTTCCCACAAATCCAAACTTTTTATTTAACACATTCAGGTGAAGTGCTTGCTTTCATTTCTATACATTTTTAACGCCGTTTTCTTGGCAGCGTTTCCGTCAACTCTTTGTTATGTATATTTTATGTACGAACATTTTCAATTTATAAAAATGTTAAAAGTTTCCGGTTTTCTTATTGATTTTATAAAATAAAATGGAAATATCAGAAATGGAAGTTGATGAAAAGATTTTATGATAAATTTAAGAAACTACTTATTTAACAGAGAAAATTCAAAGAAAATATGTAATAATAAAACA
>WSZQ02000008.1:624064-634090 GCA_019419845.2 Weissflogia rhopalogaster
ACACAATTTAAGACTATATGATTTGAGAGCCTAATTAGCTATAAACTATATTGCACTTATCCCACTCCACCTTGGATTTAGTAAAACCAATAGTTTATTAAATGTATATAATACAAACATATGGGACTATAACTAGAGAAAGTTAGCTGTAGAAATTTGTTGTTGTGCTATAATATGTTACACACTCCAAAGCATGCATGTCCGAGCAGATCTAATCTAGCGCACTTGAGCGCTGGATGTAAATCATAATTATCGTTACGTACACAAGTTGATGAATTAATTAATAATAGATGACCGTAGCAATTCGACGCAATACACGCGCGGGAGCGTTGGATGCCGGAGGCGGTGGCGGCAGCAGGCAGCTGCAACAGCAGCAACGGCCTCCGAGTAGCCTTGTGACCGCGTCCCGCGCTATCGCCGAGTAATATTGCGGTCGAAATGACGATCGCCGAGAGACACGTAATACGTAATATTCGGACGATGAGACGGCCGTATTGCAAGTAATAAAGCGCAATGATAATAATAACTACCCGTCGGTCGGCGGTAACGGTGGCAGTCAGCCAACCGTAGGAACGCGTCATCAAAACGTCCCAAAATACAACATTTCTGCCAACACGCAGAGCTCTAACGATGTCACACACGCGCGTGTTTTACATACATTACGGTTACTGAAGCTGGTTGGGAGGGTTAACGGAGGCGGCAGGCATGGCAGAGGTAGAGTTGGCGGTTGGCAGTTCGGCGGAAAAAGGCAATTCGTTTAAGTGTTGGCGAGCGGCGAATGTTCGGACATTGCGATGGTTGGCGTTTTTTTTCTAGGTGCTTCTTGTATGTATGTGTATGTGTGTATGGGTGTGGGTGTATGTATATGTGAGTATATGTGTAAGTTTGTGGTCAGCAGGGTAAACGGGTGAAAATAAAAATAAAAAACGGCCCGACCCGTCCCGACAACGTTTCGGTGGGTGGTTTTGTGGGACGGGAGCAGAGGTGGTGGCGCTTTTGGGGGGTGGCGGTGTTCGGGGTTTATGGCGACCGGTTTGCGAAGCATCGTATGTGTGTGTGAGTGAGTGTGGAATGAGGGGGTGGTTGGTTGGTTGGTTTATGGCCTGGGTCTGCGAGATGACCACCGGCCAACTCAGCCATGGGGTGGTTAGGCGGCGATGGTGGCGGGCGGGCCGCGCGTCCACATGACGCGACATTAAATATGCATTCGTTTTTGCCGGGTGGCGCGGCCCGGCAAGAAAGCGCACGAATCAAATATTGATACAAATTGCCGCATTGCAACTTATTGCCCGCGCACGAAAACCTCCGTGTATGAACAACCAGACCACCATGAAGCCCGAAGAACAAGAAACGCGCACGATATCTATTCAACTTGTGCGGGTAAGGGCTGCGCGGGTGGACGGGGTTGGAAGTCAGTTGGCGGCGGTGGTGGCAGCGTCTTCGTCGTCGTTGGTAGAGGTAGAGGTGGTGATAGTGTAAAGCCAAAGAGGTTTCAACAACCATCCGGGCTATAACCACCCTTGTTTCAAGGATATTTGGGTTTCTTATTGTTTGTTTGTTTTTCTAAAGGATAGAAAGAAAGAGTGAACGTGTTCTTGTATCTTTGTTTGTTTTCTTAAGAGTATATGAATATATAAGTATTATATTCAAATACTTCAAAATTTACTTTCTTTTTGTTGTTGAAATTTCTTAAATTCAGAAGTTTCTTAAATATTATTTCATTTATTGCGGTGAGCAAGTACGAAGGACCATGACTATAAGAGTAATAGGGAATCATTTTGAAGTCGTTGGTCAAATTTTCTTTATGTTTCTTCAAGTAGTAGTTTCTGGGTCATCAGTACTTATTGGGGAATCTACCCGTCCATTTTTGCCCCATGGGGGTCCCCGATGTAAGAGTATCATTCTAAAATAGAGGACAAGAAGTGGTGCTTATCGGAGTATCACTGAGACTGACAATTCGTGTCATGGTCCTTCGAACCCGATATACACACAGTACATTTTTATATAACAAGAGATGTTATACTAAAAATGGAATATAAAAATATGATTTTCTATTTCACAAAATTGATATTAAATTCTTATGGCAACATCTCGATTTCATAGATTCATATTATATTATATATTTTAATATTTTCGGAAGTCGGCTATAGAATTTGCGATATTTGCCAATGACGATATTTATCGATATCAATTCAAGTGTCTCTTAAAATTATCGGTTTAAAGATTTCTGTTTGATTCTTATAGATGTCTGTATGCATCCAAACTAGTGAGAATATATAGTTAGCAATAAATATCTATTTATTGTCAAATAAAAATAATAATAATATTGTATATGGTCCATAGACCTGGCTATCGACCAAACTGCTCCTTCAGCCATTTTTATATACAATTTATTGTGTTATGCATTATTGAGTTACAAGTGTACATGTAGTGTGAGATTTACAACTCGTTTTTGTTGTGATGTTGTGGTAATGGTGCTGGTGATGTTTGTTTTTGGTGATGTGTTGTGTATAGTATGTTGCTTTCCTCCGTGTTGATGTAGAGATATATGTTTGATAGAATGTCGATACATCGTGGAGTGTTGCATCATATGATGTTAATTTTTTGGATTAATTTTGGACTAATTTGGAGTATTTATTAAGGTGGTTTTTATTGACGTTGATTTTTTAGTGTGAATTGTTTTAGGGTGAATTTTAGCATGAAAAAATTGTATTTTTGATCCTGAGACCTGGCCATCGACCATACTGGTCCTTCAGCCTGGATTTATATTTATTATGTATTTGTATTAGATGTTATTATTGTGAATTGTATCAAGTGAATTGATTGTTGTGGGTTGCGCACATTTGCGATTGTTGATGTTGGGTGTTGATTTTTGAAGAGTGGTTGATTTCTTGTTGTGTGGTTTTTATAGATGTGGATTAATGTGATATTTGTGAAGTAATGGGTGCCCACCCCGGGGACTCAAACCCCGTCCGACTGCGTGGTAAGCCGAAGCACTACCAACTGTGCTGCCCAGGTGGGCTTAGTGTCTATCTAACGTATTCTGTTACGGTCCGTTTCTGCAAGGCAGACATTGTGCGCATGTGTGACTTATGGGTGGGAAACGCGCCACAGAATTTGTAAAGTACGAGAGCCTTCTGCCTTCCTGATCAGGAGAAAAGAGTCAGTTCGGTCCGGTTTGCCAGAATGTTGGCACCCCACCTCGCGTTTTCGCGGATTTGTTTCATTTAGTGATTGTGCCGCCATTTTTGAGCAACGTGGGCCCACGACGATAAAATTCAGGTCGGATCATTCCTTTCTATTTTTATTTTCTCTCTTTCTTTGCTTATGTTAATATTGTTTCAAACTACTAGTTTTCACTGAGCCTATTCAAACTTCTTCGTTGAACCCCTTTTCCGTTAACAACCTACGCGGATTATAAATTTATTTGTAATGCGGTTCCCGCGTGCGTTCCAATTCCTCCAACAAATTCTTTTAAAATGATGAAAATAAATGTTTTTCAATACTCCCAAACTTTATTCCACTCTATAATCACCACGGCAAAGTTCAATAAAACTTCAGATTAAAGTCGTTTGCCTGTTCAAAAAAACAAACTCGTTTCATCTACCGATTTTCAGTGCAGTCGGCGTAAAAGTAACCGTAAATTGTAAAGAAAACAGCGACGGCACGGCATGAATAGCATGTCGATTTGACATGTAAATACACGAATTATGTCCTACGCTTCCATCAATTATTAATCAATGCCAGTTCATGAGGGGACAGCGCGTGGAAGCAAAGGAAGACGAACGCGATGACCGGGGGGCTGCCGTTTGTCACGGCTTCAAGTCAAGTCACGGAAAAGTAACGCCGCCGCCACCGGTACCACCGACGACGGCCACGACAGTGATGCGAGAAGTCATTTAATCGTTTGCTGTTTGCATACAGCATGTTTTCCTACGCCATAAATAGTTTCCTAATTATCCTATCACTATCACCACTATCCCTACCCCCACCTTTTTTAACAACGGTATAGCCTTTTTTCCTGGAATAAATACATTCTAAAATAATTTTAATTTCATAGAAAAGTACGCTATTTTATGAGAGTAAAGTTGAGAGCAAACTTTAACAAATTGGAGTGGTAGTGCTGTACTTTATTTTTCTGCATTTTGTTTGTCAAGTTGTGATAGTACAGTAGGTATATGATGTGTAAGGGATGTTTGTAAAGTTTGCAAACTGTTTCGTGACATGCTATTTTTTTTGCATTATGCGACTGGCATAAGCGACGTTTTAAATTATAGTCTATTAGTGTTTTGCAACTTGAAAAGATAACTGGCATGCTTATTTTCTATCTGGTTTATAGCAAACTTATCTGTAATTACAGATTTTTTTCTATTTTTTTTATTGCGTGGTTGCAATTTTTTGTTATTTTTATAAAGGGTAATTTTTAATAGAGTTTTCGTCTTACTATTCTCATGGTTGCATCGGGCATATATTGTTAAGATAATTTAATTTGTTTTTTTAATAAAAAATGATACATTTTGAGACGATTTGTTGGGGAAGTACACTTTACTTCTTTTGGAAGTGAGCTGATTTTAGTCATCGCAGCCTACAACAACAACAGCTGCATTGGATTGCAGTTTCCATTAGTTTGTGCTAAGATCCTGTAATAGTAGCACTCCTTTTTATTATATTAAGAAGGAGTGTTAATATTACGTTGGCTGTTACATAAAACACATATATGTGTAGGACGATATTTCTTTCAGAATATATTCATGAAGAACGCTGAAAAACTGAATCTATTCCTCCATAAAATAAGAATAAATTACAACACAATTAAAATTTTTAACTAACAATTAATAAAATATATGAATCAAAGCATTAACTTTTAAAGTATTTTAAAATCTTAGAATTATAAAAGTTATACTTCTATCATTACGCCTATAAGAGTAGAATAAAAGAAATTAAGAAGATTGTAAAATAAAAATTACTACTGTTCCATAAATTTCGCAATATTCAAAAAAGAAGAAGCAGAAAAAACATGTTAGGCCTGTTGAAAGCTATGTATCTTCTCCATTTCGAGGCGAATCGCTGCTCCGTTTCGTCTATTTCGACGCCGCCTGCCTGCTGCCTCCTTGCAGTCGTTCTGCCAGCCGTAAGTGAAGATTCGACGTCGGCCTGATTTCCCTGGAGCTCGACCACAATACAATGCACTATCTCTACTCTATAAGTCTAAGCATTTCGCTCGGTTTTACCTGCGTTTGCCGTGCTAACTCTTAGCGAAGATGGCGCATACAAAGCGTCATTCAAAAGCTTCAAGATCATCCGGTTCGACTTGCTCGTTGCTACCTTTTGCTGTTGCTGCTGTGTTGGATGTTTCTCCCGAAAAATCTCCACCAGCTACGATTTGCCGGCTTGTGGGGACACCTTGTGTGGTGGGTTAAGACATTCGGCTATCTGCCAGTACGAGCATGAACCATCTGAAAAGACGGGTGAGCGGGCAGGAAACGCGGAGGCAGCCGGTGGAAAATCGTATTTTTCGACAGCGCACGCAATGCACGCTGCGAGAGCAATGTCGAGAGCGGTAATGCCCGGCACCGGAAAACTATTTGCAGTTTGAGGGCATGTCCCTTGAAAATGTGAGAGCCGGAAAGCCAAAAGGGAGAGTAGGAGGTAGGATGGTGTACGCGGGGTCGGCCCAATCGTCGATCGCCCGGTGGCGAAATGAGATTTTTCAATAGTGCACAATTTCCAACTTAAGTGTTATTGCGAATAGGTGTATTCCCTGCTACCGTTGAGGGTTGGATTCCATGACTGGAGCGAGTTTTTATTTCGTAGATATCTTTTAGGTGATATTTCTTGTTTCAAAAATTGCAATTTTGCAATTTATGCTGATTTATTGTTAAATAAAATTAAGAAATATTCTACTTATATTTATATTAAGGTTATTAATGCTATAAAAGGATAGGACTCTGCGTGCTTCAAAGAGCGGCCAGGTTCTTAATTTATTAAGAAGGCTGCTAAAACGATCTAATAGGAATTATAATGCATCTGTTGTTATTGCAGACTGTGATAACTGTTTCCAAATAACGTAAACTATCTTCCACTATTTACATATGTTAAGAGTGAGCAGTTTAGTCTCAAAATACTGCTACTTAAAGCATCGATCTGTATCAAACACAAGTATCGATTCTTATTCGATATTTTTGATTCCCCAATTTTGTATTTGCCCCTCATGTTTATTTACACTGGTTTTAATTCGGCTTAATTTATAAGTAAATAAATTTAGCATTTGACACCATAGATAGGAAGGAATTGAATAAGGTAATTCAGAAAAATTCACCTCAAAAGCTAAAAAGTCTCTTAACATCGATAGTAAGCCAAACACCTACTACTGTCATGACAAGAAAAGGAGAGACGGGAGAATTTGAAACAAATCTGGGAATCAAGCAATGAGATACACTATCCGCAACTTTATTTATACTAATGCTGGACAAAATAATAACCAACTTAAACATAACCGAAACAATAACAGCTAGACAGGCACAAATAATAGCAATCGGTGATGACGTTGTAGTAATAACAAGACACAAGAGAAAACTAAAAGAAATAGTTGAAAAATTTGAAATGAATGAATAATATTGGTATTTTCTTGTTTTTTACAATATTAAAATGAATTAGATTATAACAAAATACTCATTTTGTTCACAAAGCTAAAAACATTTTTATAAAAAATTGTAAAATTCATAGAAAAACAGACCTATATTATTACTATTTGTTTGAAAAAAAAATACCAGTGTATTTTCGTCTAGTTGACTTAACACCCATGAGAGACTAAGAGCATTCCAACAAAATCCTATAAAACGGGGCTGTAATCGAATCTACGGCTCGGTCGTCGACCATGAATGGGAATAACAGTGATCCAAAAACGATTACAGCTGCCAAAAATGAGCATCAATGTGATCCCCTTGAGGTAACATTCGGAGCATGCGATATATATGTAGCCTCTGCCCTTCCCCAACGAAAAACTGCAACCCTCCGGATTCCTTATTCTTTCAATTGAGCACCGAGAGCTGAATGTAATTCATGCCCTCTGCTTGCTCCCAAACGTGCTATATTTATTTAAATTAAAGCACGAATGCCGTGTGTTCGTACTCGTATGTACACATCAAACAGAAATTGTTTTTAAATCCGTTACGCATACACACTTCAAGCAAGACAGATGAAAACAATTACTCTTTGCTATGTGAACGTCTGTGAACATTTTTCATAACTGCAAATAACTGTTTTTTTTTTGCTTCAAAATATGTTTAGTTGTGTCATTTTTTAAGGATTTCGGTTTTTGAGAGTTGAAAGGTGAAAAATGTGGTTTATTTGAATGTGAGTGTGAGGGCATGGCTTAAAACGTTTTACTGATCAAATTTTAATATATGTACATGATGATTGTGCTTAACAAAACCAATCACCGTTTATAATTACATCGGCGGCGGTAGTGGCAGTGGCGGCGGCGGTGGCGGCGACACGCAGTCGTCTGCAATCGCAGATTGCGGGTGTATTGGAGCGGAGTGCGGCGATTGCAATCGGAATTAATGCGATTAATCGGAAATGCATTGGAAATTCAATTGAGTGCCTAAATTATAACACAATTTTAACGATTTTCTTGTGCATTTTAACACCGTTATCAAACGGGTTGTTGATGGAAATAAATCATTTCGCAAGGCAAAAGTTTAATACAAATTTTAAATATACAACATTATATTGAACAAATATTATTATGGCGTATGTTAGAAGTGGTTTGCTGTGCCTTATATTGAATTTGTTCGAAACTTAAGATTCATGTTTAAATATATCTGAAATGCATGGAAACATGCGAATGACCCGCTCATTGTCAGATAAATTCATTAAAATTAATATTTATGTTGTTCAAAAATAGAGTAAATGTCTTTGGTTCCAAAATCGGATTCTAATGAGAGAAAACTTGTCCTATACCTTTCATCCACCTACATTTAAACAATAAAAATACTAAGAAATAGATATTCATGAAGTGGAATGTTCCATGGAACGACTATTAATGATCAATTTCATGAAAAGAAAAGTGGTAACTGTTGTAAATTCCTTCATAGATTTTTATATTTCTTATATATCGCTGGAACAACGTTTTCACAACAATTGCAAATGGTTAACAACAGTTAGTACCATTTCATCTTTAATTTTTCATTTTTCATTTCATTCCATGAAAGTGTTTGTGAGCGCAAACAGTGCTTGTTAAAAAAATTGTTACGATATTTGTCGGGTGTGCCTGACCACCATAATGGTAACTGCTAGATATACCTAAACTATTTTCTAGATTCGTGGGTTATACTGACTTACATAATGAGACAAATCGGATAGTCCCTGTTTAAATTTGGGATTAGATGGGAGAATAATGAATAAAATGCATTGCGACGAAACAAAAATGTTACAAACTTATTTATACGTTGTATTCAGCATCTGATTTCTTCACAGAGCGTTTTTTAATTTCAAGACGAATCTAAAATTGTATAATTTTTGGAACAAGATAATGGAAAAATATGTTTTATTTAACTTTAAGTATTTTTAAAGGGAATTATTGCGGAAAAGCTGACTTTCAAGCGTTTCACGATCCGATCTTTTATTTACTGAGTACAAATCTTTTATCTCATATTAATTACTTTTATGATGCTATTTACAACAGTTAATACCATTAGATCCACCTTTAATTTTTCATTGAAAAGTATCTGTTTATAAAAAATTAATGTATTTTTCGGCTGTGAAAAAATTATTGATACAGATGCACCTGCTACAACGACAGTAGGGTTGTATTTAACGGAATACGAGCCTTAATGGAAAACTCAGTTAGTCCGTTAAACTACGTTAGCGTTGATTTTGTATAAATGTATACATTTCCAATTTAACCAGGTTTCACTGTACTTTATTATTACCAATAAAAATATAAAATGTAATTTTTACGAACTTTCTTTTACGTGTATTAACCAAATCCCAAAACCCTAATAAAACAATTGACAAACACCTAAGAAATTACCATGATGCGCATAATCTAATTTTCATTACACTCGAAAAACGATTGCCCCAATTGTATACCGAAAGCCACCGACTAAGTGCCAAATTTGCATTCATGACAGTTCGGACCTAAACTGTCGCCTGTTGTCACCAGCCCTCTTAACCAAACCCATCCTCCCTTCGACAGCCTCCTAAAAAACACATGCACCCTCCTTATTTTGTTTTTATACACTCGTTAATACGCACCCGGGTGCACTCTAGAGCTCTTTTTCAGAGCTACAACAACAACAACATGACACACAACCTATACACTTTCAACGAGAGTAGAGGCAACGGACAGAAAAAAAAAACGAAGAGCGAACGAGGGCATTAAGCTAAGGTAAACCCCGAAGCGCATTATACGGCTTAGATCTTTGTGCGGGCATTAAACACCCGTTGCGATATATATGTTCCACGGCGTGCCAACCCCCATAATAGATTATATAAAAGCGAGATTTGATTCTATTACACTCTGGCTTATAGGGATGCGTATGCTGGGTGTATGGTATGATGCCCTTTTGAAGAGGGCACATTATTTTCGACATATTGCAAGTGCAGCGCAAATACACTAGCATCGGAACCATTGTATCTTGATACTCTCGATCGTTCGATCCTGATAAGGAAGATGCTGGATAAACTGCCGCAATGATGAGCGTACAAAAGGCATTAGCCTCTTAATGGACAAGGTTGTGTTTTGATTTTTGGTTATGATTAGATTTTTATCGTGTAACATGTGTTTTCTTTGTGATTTTGCTATTTCTCTCTCTGTTAAAATGCCAAAGAATTTAATTTAAAAAGAAGAGAATATTAAAAACATTAATGTAGATTATATGGATAGTTATAACATAGATAATATTCTGTTCAAACTTATTTGAAAGCAAGTAAGTTTAAACTAATATATTTGTTTTGAGTGGAAAATGAGGAAGTTGTAACAATTTATTGGAAGCATTTGAGTTTTGCCGCTTTATAAAC
>WSZQ02000008.1:644935-664999 GCA_019419845.2 Weissflogia rhopalogaster
TTACTATTCCCTTACACCACTATGTGGTAGAAAAAAAGGTTGTTGAATAAATAAAATAAAAATATGAATATTTGAAAGAAATTATTATCATAATTTAAACTTCATGCTAGTCGAACTTAGCCACCACAAGAGGCAGAAGCTTTATATTTCAAAGAATAATTTAAAAATAAATTTAAATATGTAAATATGGAAATAAACACTATATTTATTTATTACCAATTATATTATCTTAAAAATAATTTCAGAAATGTTTATATCCATAAGAAGAACTGACTTCTTTCTTTAATTTAACAAAAAGTACGAAATCCAAAACGAAACCATTTTAATCCTAATGGAGCATAAGTGCTACACCTAAAACTTCAAATAGATGTCTTTGTGCGATGACTACTACCACTGGGAGACAATCAGCAAATCCATTTGCTCCCCGACAGTCGCTAATCGGATGTCGCCCGCCAGCCATATTTCGCTGTCTTCACTTCTTCCATCCACATCCTATTACTCTTGGGACATGCTTCGATTACACAAACTTCAATTAGGAAATAAAAAGTCTTATGTTAAAATAAAAGGTAGAATAAAATAATTAACAAAAAAAGTTTATACGAATTGTAAGTCTTGTAAAAATAAAAATTGAAATTAATTGTTGAACAAATGTATTTTGATCACATTCCCAGTATATTTAATCATTGTTAATAATAGAAAAAAAACTACCTCCTTTACATTGTTTTTTATTCTAAAACTACCAAGCTTCAGTAGATATACATTGCCGGTTCTAGGCCCTCCACTCACCATCGAATATTTAACGATAGATGGCGCCACTAAACTTACAACTGCAACTATTAATGGTGTTTTAATTCTAGAGCTACTAGGCTTCAGTAGATATACATTGAGTATCGGGAATTCGTCCATAGATGGCGACACTAATTTTTTTGATAAAATATACAAAATTGAAGATAGATTGGCAAATTACCTTTGGATCCAGTTTGTATAAAGAAAATTCAGTTGTTCTAGGTGAATTCATATAACAAATAAATCCTGAATGGAAAATCAACAAAATGCTTCAAGCTGATTAAGATAATCTCAGTCAAAATCAAACTTGTTGAAAACCACTGCTCTACTGACATTCTTTATTTTTTACTGAAAACCAGAGAAGCTAATACCAAAAAAGTTAAAGAAATAGAAAATTGAATTCAAAAAAATTATATCTTTAGCAAAACTTAAAAAAACAAGTAAAAAAATAACTAAATATATTCAAAACCGAAATTTTATAAGAAAAAAAAGTGTATAGCACTAAATAGATCGAAAGAAAGCAGTAGTAGTGGCTGGTGGCAACGACGTGCATCTTCCACTGCCGCCTCCACGGCCGCCTTCCGACGGTGCAGAGATGGCGCCTACGTTACGCGCAGCGCCAATCTGTGCCGCGCGATTGTAGTTGCGTCATTGTTAGAACCCGCCCGATCTATTATTCATGCGCAGGGAGCTTTCGCCGAGGGGTGGCCTCCCTCTGCCGCCGCACCACTGCCGCCTCCGCTGTTGCTGCTGCTGCTGTGGCGTCTCCCTCGCGCGCACCGCCATTCGTGGCGCACGGTCTAGGGCTGCCAAAGTCGGAGAGATGGAATGGAAATCCGACTGCGCGCAACAGCCCCCCCCACCCCAATCCCAGCCACAGCAGTTGCACGGCGCAAGGGAAAAAGCCGCCCGCATGTATATGTGCGTAAGTGTGTATGTTTCGGCGCGCCTGTTCCACATGCACGGAATTTGCACAAAGTTACGCGCATTGAAAGCGCGTTTGTTTACGTTCACTCCTCTCGCGTATATCATTCTAATTAACAGACGGTTAATTTGTTAATTTTATCGTGTGTGCGTTTATTAAAACCACAAATACGCTTGATTTAAATCTCTTTAAATATTGATCCCTTCTTTTTTCCAGTTTCGAAATATGTTTAATTGTAAGATCTGATCCGTAAGTTTTTTTGAAAATATGTTGGAATGAAAATCGAAGAAGGATAATTTTAGTTAGTTAATTGCATTTTAAATGATTTTTTCTTCAAGATATACCCTTTATGCCCTTATAGGACGTGGCCTTATACTTTTATACGTTTCTTTTTACATTATTTCATTTCAGTTTTATAAAATTTCTTCCATTCCGCTCTATTTTTCGCTCTATTCCTTGCTTCTCTTTCTTGGAAACCCTTTCTTTTAATTAACTCAGTTATTTTGTTTTCCCATGTTTTCCTTGGCCTACCTCTGGGTCTCTTTCCTTGTGTTCTCGTTTCCCATACTCTCTTTGTTTGATTGTCGCTGTTTTCTTCAAGATATGAAGTTTTAAATATTGAACTACATTACTTAAAATTGGAGAAATCTGGAACGCAATATATTTCCTATTTTATTCAGGTATTCGTTCAAATAGAAGGATTTAATATAAGAAATAATAACGTTGTATTTCGTATAATCCTTTAAAAAGCAAAAAAAATCTGAAAAAAGAAATGTGCTGGCACTTTAATCGCCGCAGTTTGCAGATAATTTGACTGCTAATATCGTGATTTGTTTCTAGAAAGAAATGGAGCATAATTTGACAGTTTCAAGTTCATCACCACACTAGATCAGTACCAGTACTGTAATGAAAATTCGTTGAATATCTATAACATTTCAAAAAATATACTGACATATGTTCATTATACAACAAGAGTAGAAAATGGTTGATTCCAGATATTTTATTCTCTTATCAATGTGGTAGTATGTACTTACCCAGGTATTTGTAGTCATTTCTCTGATATACATTTTGCACTTTAATATTACAGGTTGTCACAATCTAATAAGAAGTACAATCCAATATGTTGTTGTTGCAGGCTGTGATGACTGAGAGCAGGTCTGATGTAAACTATGCTCCGACAACGAACGTCACCTGCCGCATATTTTCCCCTAACAAATGTATCTAGACCTGAACTAGACCTAGAACTGTTAGAAAATCTAACCTAGCTTGATGCCAATTATTTCTACTTTTGATCAATTCACAAACAAGTGTCTCCGCAACTTTCTAGGGCTCGTAACTATGCAAATACAGGCTCTAAATCCTACGGTGCTTTGGTGGCTTAATAACCATAAAAATAGTATCTGATTGATAATACACGTCATTCGGATACGAACTATGAGTTGAGAATCCTTCTTCTATCATAAGGACATTTCAAATCCATAATTTGTTCAGTAAATTTGTACTGGCTCAATAATTTTTAGTATGATCAATGATTACTGACCGCAAGGTCCCGGGATCAATTCTCGGCAGGCCCAGAGAGAGAGAGAGAGAGAGGATCTTGTCTTCTTTTATCTAAAAGTAATTTGTTTCTAAGATGTTCTCATTAGTCTAGAATGTTCTTCAAGTGTTTGAGATTACCAACGTACTTTATTATCTTCGGTATGTCACACCTGCCGGACGCAAAGTGTACTGTGGTGTGGTTGAAGACCAAGTAAGCCGTCAGGTTGGCAATAGCGGTAGAAAAAGTGCGGTGTTCAGAAGTCTGAAGAGAGAAGTGTCGAAAAGGCAAGAAAGTTAGTGTAGGATAGAGATAGAATTAGCCTGGTAGAAATACATTCTAGCTGGCAGATGTGACTATTCGAATACCATTACTTGTGTGTGTGACATAAATTTGGAGGGAATACATTCCCCACAAGTCAATGCTCAGTAAATTCAGTATCTTCCTAGTCATTATATTAAAACCGTCTTTCTAAGTTCCAGCCATAATATTGGACTTCCTTTAAATGTACAATTTTCAATTACTCTTCAACCTGTATCTAAATCTGCCTCCTTCTATGCTAACACTAGATACAGTTTGAAAAAAAAGCTTTTTAAAATATGAATATGCTTTTAAATAAGAGCAACTAGTGTCAAATGTAATACACAAGAGCTTTTGATCCATCTGCATTTTTCATGCGTCACATCCTCGCAACGCTCATTAATGCTTTTTTTTCTCGCGTGCAACATTTATGAGATGCTAGTTGCTTTCTCGTGGTAGCAGCCGCCCACACAGTGGCAGTCTTACAGCGTGTACACTACTGGCCACGGCTTTAAAAACCTCTCATCTGCAAAGGTCTACCTACATTCATCCACCTTGGGCCGGCAACGTACATAAAACCAGACTGTGTCCAGCTTTGATAACAAGAAAGCCAACTCTGTGCGGACGCTCGTCGCGCGCATTACCAAAGTAAGTACTTACATTTAAACATTCGTCGAGTTTAGAGTTAAACTACGACCGCACTATGCGGGCTCTTCATCCTCTTTTCGTTAGAGTACTATCCAACTCCATATCTACATCTGCGTCCACGTGTCTGTGTGTGTAGGTGTGTGTGTGTGTGTTTATGCGGATATACATATGTTTTTTACGGGTACATATGTGTTTATGTGCGACTATCTGTGTTTTGGGCAGGTGTATGTATGTGGTTATGTATTCGTGTTGGCAAAAGAGGCTTGCCGCGTATATTTGTTTGCCCATCCGACCTACGTAAATATTTAATCCATCGGATTGACCACTAGCACCACACTCTCTCTCTCTCCCTGTGCGTTTTGGCGGTCGAGCCGGGCAGAAAAAAACGCACGTCTCTTTCTCAAACAAAAACATGTTTATCTCGGCTAGTGCAACGCGTGCACATCAACATATCAATGGGAAGAAACCGACAACGCCTCACGTCTGCAAATGCGTTGAAATGTCTCGTGTTCTCGCGAGTCAAGAAAGCAAACTACTTTAAAATAATTACGACCGTGATTGGCGTGGCCGGGGACCTGTCGCAACTGTCACGACGCGTCCCCTCGTTACTTACTTGTTTCTCTTGATCAAACTTCGCGAAAGTGGCGGAAGACGACTTTCAGGCATTTGTTTCACGTGAACTTATCCGGCTGCTGAGTGAAACTGCCGTTGGCCCAGTAGGCAACACTCACAGCAGACACGCTACTTCGAGTGTTGCAATGACAGTCGTAATGAACATGGATGGGAGAAGGAAGTTTAACTTCTTTCAATTGCCTCTCGTCGCGAGAGAACAAATTGCCGATCGAATAAAATAAAAAGTTTCGTCATAAACTTATATACACTGAGTTTTGTATTATGTTTCGAAGAGTCTAGAGTAGATTCAAACCAGGCAACCCAACATACATATACTTCAATATATTTACTTTTAAAGGGCATATATTCTTATATATTCTCATTCTAAGTCTAGTTACCCTACTAATATACAGATTAAACGGTCTGCCATGTCCGTTTAGTGTTAGGTTTAGTTCAGATTCAACCTAGGCAACCCAATATACAAATTTATACTTTAATATGCTTTCTTTAAATGATGTAAAATTCTTCTAAATACGTAGTATCCTTGCACGAAGTCCTTTTTCAAAGGGTCTCGAGCAGATTTAACCTGAGCAACCCAATATACATCAATATGTTTACATTTAAAGATGATAAATACTAGTTTATGAATATACCAAAGGTCAATTATGGGTCCTTAACAAGAGAGACAGGAGGGAGTAATATCGGCGATCATTAATATTAATAATGCATTATTATTTAGTGATGTGCATTATGATTATAATTAGTTTGAGACACTAGGACGGCGCAGCGACCTAACGTATGTCGGCGGATCCAGGTACATTGTATCATGTCGATTATACGCCGTGAATATCATATGCGGGATGGTCGTATGTCATAAACGGGACGTGATTGTCGAGGGTCACTGCGTTGGGCTCGGATTGGGCCAGATTAGGATCGACGTACCTGGGACCCGGGATGACAGATAGACACTCGCATACCACACTCAGCGGACAGGTTCGAACGCGGGTGTGCACATCATGATTGCGGCGCGCGGGGCAAGGGTAGCTGGAAGTGGTGGAGGAGGAGGTGCGAGAGAGGGTTGTTGGCGTGCGTATAATTCACGCAGATGACATGCGAACGTGGCCGTGACAAGTTGGGGTAATTTACGGTGGTAATCAGTTGACTGGACGATGATTAAGTGTATGAATATGAGATTTGCCGACGAAATTGCTTATTTGCATCCTGACCCTTTCGCTTCGCCTCACCGAAATAATCCAATCAAGTTTTGTTTTCTTTGTTTCAAAATTTGAAAAATTTTGCCATGTTTTGAATTCTTTATGTTTAATGACTATTTTCATTTGCTATATAAAATGTTGCTTTATTCAATTCTTTTTCAATATACTTATACTATTAATAAGAAGAATTCATTTACTATAGCGAGAATCGAATTTGGGACCTTGTGGTCAATAGTTATTGAGTAGTAATTACTCGAGTACTGGAGTAGTGTGGGAAATTGTTGCAAATGGTGAGATTCACTTTATATGGCGAGACGGTGTAAGAAAATGACGTCTTGCAAACTTTAATTGTGAAATTTCTAACACCTGACCGTTAAAACCGCGCCCGGCTGCTTTCGCTGAGATCTTAACCGAGGACAAGAATAATATGATCTGGTACTCAGACGCATCGGTAAAGGGGGTGAACCTTGGCATTCTTCACGATGGTTTCTTGGCTCTTCGCGATAAGCAGTGTAAGTCAAACGTAATTTGGAACTGCAAAAATGCGCTCAAGAAGTTGGGACGAGGCAATAAACTCACAATACGGAGGGTGCCTGCACACCAAGGTATTGTAGGCAATACAAAGGCGGAACTGCTAGGTGTTGAGAACGGCGAAGCAAGTTAGAGCTCTTTTTTTACATTTGTCGCTAAATTATCTATATTTAGTCTGGCGTGAAAGAACTTTTGAACTCTTTGGTCTGCACCACATGTTCTTCACGTTTTTTGTAAGCTCTGAATCGTCAAGTGGTTAATAAAGAGAGCATAGAGGCACAAGACGCTCTTGGGGTGGTTTAAGTGGTTGCACGACGACATTTGGCGCCTTAAGCGTCTGGAAATTATCTTATTACTGCCACGCGTAACGGCACATGCGTGCCCAGCTGCATGTGTGTAGAGAGAGCGAGACAGGCAAGACGCACCTCTGGGTATGATTGTGGGCGGTGTGCCGCTGTTAGAAGGTGATATCGGCCTTCTCCCGCATAGAGATGTAGGCGGTGGTGGGAAGAAGGGCAGTTAGTTTGTAAGAATTTCATCAAATAGAGTTTTGTCACATTTTTACTCCCGAAACATCTACTTCCCTCTGCAACATCTTCAACAATTTGCATCGGACGGGTAGTCCACGGATCCTATTAAAAATAAAATATTCGCGTTAATTCGCGGGTTGATGTTGCTGTTCGCAACACTAGCCAAGAAGGCAGTAGAAACCAGCTTCGATGGCCCTGGTCCAACCTGTGGATTATCAATGTCCACAGTGAAGGAATGGATCAACACTTGGAATCGTGCCAGTCACGAGACCGCCTGGAGGAACGAAGAGGTTCCTAGGCAGGTCAAGAGGCTGCTAGATGTATCACACAATAGAGCACAAGAAATTATAAAGCTGAAAAAAGCGATATTAGGCTACTTGTTTGTCTACTGACAGGTCATGCCGAGGTCTTGTACCACCTAGCCAACATTGGCAAAGGCGACCATACAAGCTGCAGATTATGTAAATCGGAGGTGGAGACGACCAAGCACCTACTCCCTATACTTGTGCATCCCTAGCAGCGGAAAGGCTTGCTTTGCTAGGCAGCTAGCAGCTAAGTCTTGCTGAATTCAAGGGGAAGTCAGCCAAGGAGATTTTAGCCTTTTCAAAGGTTATCTCTGTTATTGGCCCATAGTATTGGTCCATGCACAATAGATCAAAGTTGGTCGCAGTGCTAGAGGCGTTGACCGCCCAGTTTTAATTAAAAAAAAAACACCTGTCGGTTGACGGTGTATAAAAACAGACAAAATCGCGGTGGAAGTGGATGAATTCAACTGTCGATTTAAGACAATATAAGACGATACGATATGATTTCAATTTACGATTCAATACTCTCCGTTCGATGTGGCTATGGATAACAGAAAACCAGTATCCTGACTTGAGCCTGCGTTAAGATATCTGCGTAGGCATATAACTCAAAAATCGCGCACAACTTGGCAGAGCAATTTATCTTTAAAAATTATTTAATGAATACGGTGCACACTATAGCAAGATTTGTATACACTTAAACGTATGTTTTTCTTCCTTATAACATTGGCAAGTAGTCAGAAATTCATGACACCGAACAACTTAACTAGTAAATTAAGAAATTAACTTATTCCAACTTGTATGGTTTATTGTGGCTTTACTTATTCAGGCACGATGGTTGGGACTGTGATGGCGGGCGTGCGGGAGGTTTTCCCAGTCGGGAACCATGCATTGTATATTAGCCGCGCCGACTTCGTCGACTCGCGGGGCATCGCGCTGCGTTCAAATCCGCGCCCGTGGAGCAACAAAAGCAGTTCGTGAAATGTCATGTCCGCTCCTTTGCCTTCGAAAGCCGCCTTCTCGCCCCCCTCTGAGTCCGACGAGTCCCAACGACTCACAAACGCAACCCAGCGAAAAGAAACCCAAACGAATTCCGCTCAACTTTCTGTTTTTCTTCTCCTTTTCCTCGCTTCGTTTTTGTGCGCCAAAAAGCGTTAAACTTTCTTGTCGATCAACCGGCGACGTTTAATTAACTTGGTATAATTACATTGATTATTTTCGTACCCTTTCGAAATTACCGAGAAATCTAACATGTACTTAGAAGTTGATTCTCGTAGGTGCTTCTGATTAGATAGAGAGGAAAAAAATAGTCTAAAAATGAAGAATTGGAAAGAGGAAAGAAAATAATTGATATTTTTCCTTTTTCTTTTTTCCAACATTTATTATTTCATTTATACATTCATTATTTCATGTATTATTAAGAATACTTCATCTAAACGTAGATATTTTTCTGTAGAACAAGTACAATTGAATTTTAAAGAGAATACTTGTTATGTTAGTTGGGTTGCCTACTTTATGTAAACGTAAGTCCCTTAGAAAGACAAATAGTATTTTGTATAATACTGGAAATTTCATTAATAATGTAAAGTAGACAAGTTTTGATAATGATACTAAAAATAAAAAGATATAAAAGTACAAATATAAGATAGACGCAAGAACGAAGTAACATCTGCAAATCGGGGAAATGACCGCCTTACGTACGATCACACGTCTCAGACACCCCAATAATGTGCTTCACCATCCATCCAATTTTCTTCTTTATCAAGAAATCGGAATAACGCTTATTTTAGATCATCAGAAATCTCTCACTATTAAATAGGTACATACAACCATCTCTCTAGATCAATTTCTACGACTTATTCAATCAGATAATCGAATGTCTCTGTATGAAAAACTAATGCAAAACATATTGTAATTTTTTTTCTCCATTCTTTCCTACATTTTTCTGATATACATCTCTATAAATCATATTTCATGGGCCATATATGAGTCGATAGTCTGTTGCTTTTTTGTAATAAATATATTTTTATTTATTACAAGATAGATACTTTGAAGTGGCTTACCCTATAGCCGTCAACGTTTATTATTATAGGTTGCTCCTAATAAATCAAACACGAGAGTTAGATTTAGTTAAATGAAAGCGTTATTATGACATTCTCGTAGTTATCATATCTATTTAGGTTTGACTCTTCCATTACTTCCCTGGTATTTCTCGTTGCAGGGCTATATATCCACGTGTGCACGTATTTATCGAAATACTGATATAGATACGTCCAATATATAAAATTGTTTTTAATTTTGTTTCTATAGAACTTTATTTGAATTGGAATATATTGACATAATCATGTTAATTGGATTGCATACTTTGAAGCAGCATTGGACTCTTAGAAACCGATCGTATAAGTTCATGGGAAATGTAACATATAATGAAATGCTTTCAAATCTCTAGATATCTAGAGATATATCTAGATTTATAGATAAAAACAAAACATACAAAAATTAAGGTAAGAAAACAAAAAAGTGTATGGTGTAAAATTCTTAAGAATTTTGTCGCAACTTCTCTTTAATGCTTTTTGTTCCGACATTATATTCTCCCAGCATCCTTCGGGCTATTGCGCTCGTTCTATCTTCCCTTCGTTGTCGCCGTTTCGGACGCACTTTTTTACGAGACAAAGTTAAGTTCTGCTCGTTATGAATTCGCCGCGCGAGAACATCCTCGCGCGAAAGGGTTGGCTACTACGGTCGGTCGTCGTCGTCGTCGTCGTCAACGGCAGTACAGCACAGAGCGGCGACGGTGACGGCCCCTGAGGACATCTTGTCGCCTTTCGACATGCATAATACAGTGACTAACTAGTTAATTATTACTCAGTTAGCCCCGGCGAACACAGAACTAAATCTTAACTAAGAAAATAATTTCTGGAGTTAAAACGTTGAGAAAGCAATAGAAAAGTCTGTTAGTAGGGATGAAATGTGCACCAGAGCAAGATAAAAGGAAAAGGGTTCGGAGAAAAAAAGATTGATTATCATATTGTAAGTTAGTTTATTATATTATGTAGAATGAAGTAGGCAACACACAGACAATATGTCATAGAGAAGGATTATTCTCTTTGATTGTTGATATTGTAAGTAAAGTAAGATCCGGTTCGAAAGACAATAGAGAAAAATAATTTTTAATATCTTGTAGTGCTGCCCGAAGGATCTTGTAGAATATTGTAACAGGACTCTTAATGTCTTAATGGAATTTCATAGAAAATCAATTTTATAGAAGTACAAACACTTGAAGGAAGAAGTAGGAACGAACATATAAGGGATTCGAAAACATTGATTACCATATTGTCACTTATACATCCAACAGCCTGAATCGCAATAAAGAAGATTAATTTTTAATGACATTAGATCAGATGGTATGTTTAAAATTAGCGTAAATCAAAGGGCACGCTGGGCATCCCTCGGGATCTCTCTGTACATACATCTTCGCTCTGTCATATTGTGCGCCGACATGTTCTATACTCTGTTCCTCTATGTTCGTGAATGCGTGTGTATTTGTGTGTGAGTGTTGTGTATCGATATATACTGGTTGAACACATACACAAATCCACAAAGCGCAAACACACATACACAGACATACATACACAAACACAAACACACACTTACATACACTCAAACGCACACAAATACATTGCATCCAAATTACACACGTTTATACTTATACACATCCAAACACTCACACTCACATACACACGCACACACATAAACACACACACACACACACACACAGATTGGCCTGTAGGCCCATCAGCGTATTCCTACGGGAGCATCGATGCTAGTGCATTATCAAATTACCGCCGCCCCTCTAGTTTTCTGTTAATCTGTTTTCAATGAACCCCTCTCATGCTCTTTCTCTCTGTCTCGTAACGCACCCCCACAAAAAGGGGGATGCTGTGAATGATACACAAATAAACGCACTACAACTACTACTACTACTGCAATAATCATAAAATCAGAGAAATGATAAATACGGAAAGTATAACGTTGAACGATATACTTACGGGCGTGGTAAATTGTGAATTTTGCAAAAGCGGTAGCAAAATTGTAGCTACTTAAGCGTGAAGAACCTTTTTGCGTAGGTGCTCCTAGTCGTAATACGCGCTGTATTTAGCGAGGAGCGAGTAAGATTCACGGTAATCTGCAAGAGGAAGTGACGTTGAGAGGATGCAAAGATGCTGTCTTAGATGGTGGTTAGCTTTGAGCGACGGTGACGGCGCCGGTGATGGGGATATTGGTGCTGTTGGAAGACACTGCATATACGTGCAACACAGGGCTTACCTTACATACAGCTCGACGGCGCGGAGACGCGGTAATCCGCCGTAAACTGCGGCGCTCATCCTGGGATTAAGGTGTTCTGATTAATTTCACTCTTATTAAGTTCGGTAGCGCGACTGTTATTACCTTTTCAATTATTTACGGATGTGTGGGGCGCCGAAACCGGTTGTGCGCTAACCAAAATTTATACCGCGCGCCAAGACGCCGCCCGGCCGAAGCGTTAAAAATTCACACTTAAGTAAGTTTCGGTTTAGACCGTTTTTACGTCATTTTGGTAAATTGACTTGAGAATGTATTTTGAAACGGGGAACTTTAGGGTTGGATTTTGTCAAATGTAATTTTATGTAACTATAATTTAGTTATAATAATAAAATGATTATCCGATTACAAAGTTCATGTTCACTCTACTACAACTAGAAATTCCTCAAAGCATCGCCTACGCTTCAAAGACATTGCATGGTCCTTCGGAACGGATAAGGACTGTTTATGCGCCTTCGAAAGGAATCATCAAGATTTTCTTAATAATTATTTTTGACATGATTTGGTATCATAAAACAACGGTATCACCATGAAAATAAATAAAATAAGACTATTCATGGTCCTGCGAAACGAATCATTAAGACTTTTCAATAATAATGTTTGGCATGATACTGTTTAACAACAATATGACCATAAAGAAATGAGGTTCATGAAAGCGAGAAATATGACCAAACCTTAGATAGACAGATTCAAACGGAAATATTACCTTATAAATCGTTAAAACAAAGATAAACTATATTAACCTTCAATTTTTACACTAACATTTGTATACATCATAACAAATACTTCCAATAGCATCAATCAATAAAGATTTCGACAAACTTGTATGCAAATTCATCTCCACCATGTCTAGGACTTCCTCGGGGCGTACACCTAGTCCTTTAAGACTTTGCAAGATTCTTTGGAACGGAAAAATTAAGTCTATTCATGGTCCTTCAAAACGGATAATCTCGATTTGTTCAGAACTTGTATTTAAAGACATATTTTCATTGTCAAACGACGTCATGATTCCTTAAAAATGAACACTAAAGGAGGGACAATATTAACCTTCAATTTTTACACTAACGATTTCGACAAACTTTTATGCAAATTCAACTCCAACATATCTAGGACGTCCTCGGAGCGTATACCTAGTCCTTTAAAACTTTACATGATTCTTTGAAACGGAAACATCAAGACTATTCATGGTCCGTCAAAACGGATAGTCCGGACTTGTTCAGAAATTGTATTGAAAGACATATTTTCATTGTCAAACGACGTCATGATTCCTTAGAAATGAACACCAAAGGAGGGAGAAATTAATAAGATCAAGCAGACAAAGTAATAATAATAAGACCTTTATTGGTATACTTCTGTCACAAATTTCCTCGT
The DNA here is from genome assembly GCA_019419845.2 of Weissflogia rhopalogaster. Classification (NCBI taxonomy): domain Eukaryota; kingdom Metazoa; phylum Arthropoda; class Insecta; order Coleoptera; family Staphylinidae; genus Weissflogia; species Weissflogia rhopalogaster. The sequence goes on from WSZQ02000008.1 coordinate 658,057, forward strand.
ATTTTACATATTAGCAGAAGAAGAAGAAAAGACAAAGTAACAGATACAATCGAGAATATCAGGTAAATCCTCCAGAGAAAGATGAACTATAACAACCTTAAATTTTTACACTAAAATTTTATATATTTTATACAAACTTGTTTTAAAATCACATAAAAATTATCAAAATATAAGAATACCTTTAAAAATTCTTTAAAAGCATCCCGAATTTTTATATTTATTACAGCTTTAAAAACTCTACCATAAAAAAAACACATTCATACAACCCTAACCTTACATTTTTGCAAGATTTTTTCTAATGGATTCTCGCCTAACTTCGCCTTTGACTGACATTGAGTGGTGATACAAACGCGACGGATAAAAGCACGCTGCGCCAAGTATCAAGCACCATCATCATACAGATATAGGGGTGGATTTACAATTTCGAAAGGGGTTACTTATATCTACTTGTCGCTTCACGCTTTTAAGTGGACGGGCGGAGTCCGCTGGCCCGAAAAGGGTAGCGAGCGCGAGCGCCCCTTATACCCAAGGGTGGCGATTTTCTAGTCAATTTTACAATGAATAAAAGCTCGCTAATCCGTGCACAACACGAGAACCCGTTTTTTTTTCTCTGTGTCCCTTGAAAACATCGAAGTTCATTCCATCCCCTAGCTCATCATTCCCACATCAACATTCTCCCTCTCTTCCCATCAGACCCACTTCCATTCCATATCTTTTTTGTCTCTATGAGTTCTTTTTTGTTTTCTTGATTGCTGGCAGTTGGTAGCAAATTAGACAAAACGCTGGCGCGCCACCAAAGAAAATTAACGCGCAATTAGATGCGATAAAAAAAGGAAACAGCGGTGCGGTGTGGCGTGGTGTGGACGGCGAGATGACAAGAGAAGTTTAATCCCGTCGTAACTTGCCGTCTTGGGCCATAAATAAGCGCGTTAATTCTTTAATTTGCGCGCCGAGTTTATGCACGTGGCAGTAGCCACGCAGTGAGTGGCGTGTTTTTAATTTGTTTTTGTAAAGGCAACGAGCGTGTGTCGGTCGGTGGTAGTGGTGGTGGTCGTATGAGGAAGCGGTTTGGGCAAGTAGCGTGAATTTGTGTTTTTAATTTTGCGCGCTTTTAAGTGTGCCATAAAGTCTCACCCTTGTATCTTGGTCTTGGTTCCGGCTTCCTTTTGAGCTGCGGCGTCCTTCGTGTTTAACTACCCCAAAGGGGGTGTCCCAGATGTTGTGCAGTTTTTAATGTTGCTCTTTTTGGACCTTGGGATGGGGTTTTCAGATGGGTTTTGATATAACACTTTATGATATTATATTAAATTCTACAAAAGGAATAATGAGGCTTGATGATGATACTTCGCGGATACCAAAATTGTATGCAATTTCTTGCAATTTCATCTCCGTGCCTTCTTCTTGTTAATATGAAAACTAGGAATTTCTTACTTACCCTTTATAATTAGAAAAATCATCATCATCTTCCAGGTTCTATAACGTTTTAAGCCTTCTGGTTTCCTCCTTCCAGATTTCACGGTTAGTAGTCTTTCTCTGTAAGTTGTCGTTCGGACAAATACTTCTGTATTTCTTGTAGCCATGAACGTTTCGGCCTATCACTTTTTCTGTTTTCTCGTGGTGTCCAGTTCTTTATTTGCTTCGGGAGTCTTTCTTCACCCATCCTCTCTACGTGCCTGTACCATTCTACCTGACTTCTTTCTACCTCAATGACTGTGTCGGTATTCACACCCATCATATCTCTTATTGTTTTTTTTTTGGTACTCGTCCCCATCTCGATTTGCGAGCTGATATTCTCCAGAAGTCCATTCCGAGCGTCCTAAATTTGTCTTCCGATTTTTTGGTGATTTACCAAGCTGTAATATGGTGTCAATATGGCTGCTTGGTACGTTTGCTTATGTACTGTGACCAAAAGATAGAATTTAAGCAACTAATGACCTTTTTTTCCTTAACGATCCTGTTTTCGATTTCGGGTTACCCAGAAAAGTAATTTCCAAAAATGAATGACAACAAAAATCTTATACAACAATCACACAAAATAAATTTTATTACTACTTACTTTATCCCACCAAAATGAACAAGTTACCGTTTTTCACACTATTAAATTATATCAGGGAATTTTTTATGAACGCTTTTTTGCCAACTTTTGTTCCGATTTACTCAACCATAAACACGTCTAATGCTCGAATGCAACCTGAAGGACACATAAAGCCCCTTGTCACCCAATTGTCTCCTTGTCACTCAATCAAAACAAATAAAAATAACTCTCCCAAATTTTATCATTATATTATTTCCATATAAAATATGTTTGAGAGATAGTTAATACATTCTATATACCATTTACCCTCATCTCGTATAACCATAGTCTCATACCCATTTTGCTGTGGCGGATCGACCAAAATTCAATATCGCCTTTTTTGAGGGCACCCAATGTGACCACCAGTGAAGCCGTCTCTCTCGCACGCAAACCGTCCCTCTAGGCTCATGTATTCTTTATGCTGTGGCGCGGGTGACGGGAAGGATGACGTCCTAAATGAGTCGACAAGGGCAGCGAAATGGTTTTTCGATGCTCTCTTTATTCACGGGCGCCCAGCGGTAGCGCCGCGTGATTTGTTTGCCCTCGTCGGTGACGCTGTCACAAATCTGGCTGGCTCCACCACGCTTGGTAGCCTGCCGGACCAGTCAAACCTTTTTTGTATCCTCATTTTACATTTTCCTGACATCCTCTGGATGGATATGGACCGAGGGATATACTTATGCCGTCAACGTCTGGCTATTTGGCTTTTTTATTGAAACTTCGTGTTTTTGGGAATAAGGATAATATAATTGAAATAAGTAAAAATAAGTAGTATTATATTTGTTCTCTCTTTGGGAATATTTCATATTTTATGAAATAAAATATACAAGTGCAGAGAATATAATGACTGGTGCTCGCGTTAAGTGTACCAATAACCGTTTACATATGAGTATCGTTCGAAAAACAAATATTTTCAGAACGAATGTTTCTGTAATGCATGGTAATTAGTCGTACTCCAATCAGGTGCAAACTACAGTTGGCACAAAGCATTATTTAACATGTTATGGTGTTCCAATACCTGAGGCGGAAGTTACAACCACTCAACCAAGACCGCATGAAGTCTGACAGACAGCGGAAAGCGCCTGCAAAATAGCTGGTGTTCGACACTCATTGATCCGGAGAAATAATCATATATCGAAGGAAGGTAAAGGAGGGTATAAAAGACTGCAGGGCTACCTCCGTACATAGCAGAAGCCCGGGCAGGCAACAAGCAAATTACTCGCTCTACCGAAATTAGGACATTAAGAGCGATCAGTGGACTCACATCAAGAGTCAAAAATCGGAGCAGCTATATAAGAGAAGCTCTCACCATCCAGAATATGGTAAGATGGTTGAGAGAAAGGTGGAGGCAAAGGAATTCGCACATTGACCGAAAGAACACCGAACGCATCGTAAACTGGGCAAAGAACAGTGTCTCTATCAAACAAAGACCACTGGGCCGCCCACCCAAATGTTGGAGGCGTAGAAAGAAGAAAGAGGAGGCAGGACCAATCTGCTAATGACTAAAATTTCACAACTAGCAACCTATGTGCAGGATATTAACAACATGAGCCATAAAATAAGAATCAGAACAAACGAATAGGGCTAGAAATAAACTTGAAAATGACGAAAGTCATGCTTCAAGTGAGAAGATCAAGACCAGTCTTACACATAGAGGTAAATCGGTTCGGAGACCTGGGGGCAGTCCTAAGCAAATACGCAAAAGAAATAAAATAAGAGCTGGAATTAGAGCAAAGGGCGGTGTATACGGTGTATAAGACAATAATAAGGCCAATTCTCACATGTGGATATGAAACCTGGAAAATAATGCAACGCATTGCAGAAAAGGTCGATACCTTTGAAAGAAAAAAAAGATAGAGAAAATATCCTACCACTAAATAAAGTTCTTCGACACAGAAATCCTTGAAATACGTTTTTTCCTCCTTTCCTTCCAACCTTTACTTTCAATCGAACCTTAATATTTCTAACAAATATCATATATATCGTGCAAATGAGGGTAAGCGAATTACCATTGGGGGTTGTTTACAGTGTCCACTTTTATAGACTTAGGGTAACTTGTTACTTATGCCCATATAGGACGTATGTTACATTTTTTCGCAAAGTCAATGCGTAATGAATACTTAATGAAGTCCATTTCTTCTCCGAGCGTATTTGTATCAACTTTCCATTTTTGACCCTTCTGTCGTCCGGAGAGACACACACCAGCTAACATCCATCCGAGAGCGAAGGGAGCGAACGCGAGCATTTTGCGCATTGTTTGCCTTCGAACGCATTCATCCACGGCCGTGCTTTACAAGCCAGTGCATATGGTCCACATAAACAAACACCCCATTTGCCTACCATACCACCCTTCAAACCCACCCTTCTTTCATAGATGGTTATAACCAACCTTCTACGTCTTTCGGCACTTGCCTCATTTGCTTCATACGCACATTCACATTGACTCAAACACATACACATAGAAGCAGATAACCTCCTGGCAATGCAAAATATGTTGCCAACTTGCGAACTTTGTGCTGCGAGGGGAAAACGTGGACCCGGACATACGGGTAGGATTTGTAAGCGATCTCGCTGCTCTCCGGAGGGAAGCTGGTCGCTCTCGCGTCTTTTACATGGACAAATTATATACAAATATGAACTAGCGATTAGTGGAGTCGGTTGCGTCCATTGTATTCGTCGCACAAGATCAAAACGATTTTTTGCCGCGCGTACCACGCCAAACATTACGTTGGTGGAATCTGCGCCCACGCGTTCGTTGTTGGCTCGCTCCAGGATGATGAAAAGCAGGAAAGAATGAATGGCGATGTTGCCGTCGCTTTTGTGCGATGATTGAAATTGCTGCACACTGTGTGTGGCTACAAGTTTGCGCTGAACAGCCGCAGTCGGGAGAATTCATGCATCAAAAGATTCTATTTGCCGAGGCATAATTGTCGTCGACTGTTCAAAGGCATTTTTACGGTAGTGTGCAACTTTTCACGGTCACGACAAATCGACCTGAAAAGGAATTATGCTTATAATTAAACAATATTTTATAAAATTTCCTTTCCTCCGGCACCACACCGTGCTTAACCTAGCTTAAGAAAAAATAATCTGTTATGCCGGGTAGAATTTATCCTTTATTGAGTATTTGAAGAAATAAAATATATTCATCGAATCATATATCGGCTATTCCCTGTCTCATAGTTTTCTAAATGATATATAGGTTATGATATTATTTCTGGTACACGACCTTTTTCTTTTGGTGTACCATGAAACACGCAGAGTAAATTGTATGTAAGCGTTTCCAAAACTACGTTGAAACAGCATTAGCATAGAAAATACGAGCAAACCCATTTTTTCAGTATCTCGGAACAGCTTACGTTCTTTTCACTTCAAAATTAGATCAAAGAATAAATATGCGCGAATACTTGGAAATAATGCGTTATATTATGTTATGTTAATATTGCGAATATTTAGTAAATTATAAAAAAACACCTTATTTTTGTAACTAATTAAACTTAATAACTAATTTTGTTAAAGTTATTTATTATTACGTAACAGTGCATTGTGTTATGTTATGTTTATTTGCCGTGAACTTGTTACAATATTTATGTTTTCTGTCGACCGGGTTTTGCCGTTTGGCATCTTCAGAAGACTGGGTTGGTTTGCCTGTTATTGCCCATGTCAGTTCGTACTTGTGGTGGGATTTTGCGTTGTTTTTGCTTCGATTTTTTGGTGGGATTTTTAGTTTTTTTAGTGGTTGTAATATTGTTTCAAAGCTGCATTGTATTTGTTGGTTTAGTAGTGTTTTATTTTGTTTTTTTACACATTTTAAACATAACATAACTTAAACGAAAACTACAGAAAAAAACAGGTGCATAGGTCAACAAAAGGTCTTATTAGAAAGGAGCACGTTTTAGTTTCGCATGCATGCTGTAATTACGCAATTATCCGACATTCTCGAAGCGAAAAAGAACAAACGAGATCCAATCCAACCGATATAATTACATGCATTTGCCACCGCTAATGTGCAATTTTATTGAAAACATTGTCGCAGCGCAAGCAAACACCCTCCAACCCCCCTCGACCAATGCGACACTCAAACACTCGCGTGCGCATCATCATATCGCGCCCTCGAAAAACGCGTGTGCACTTGAAATAATGTCGCCGCATTATTTCCTCCGGTAAACTCTGGCATGTCCGGGGTTGCACTTGCACGGCGACGCATGAATGAGGGAGCGCAACGAACGCACTTCCGCATACACACACACACACACACACACACACACCCACAACCCATATTCGAGTATATAACGAAACTTACAACCCCTAGGAAAACACACATCTTTGATAGAGGCTTGAAAGAGGGGGTGGCTCGCATGCGTCGAGGTTGTGGACGATGACGACGGCGATGGTGGCGGTGGTGGTGAATTGAGTGGTGTTTTACTACGCGCCGCATTCATACGCATAACGGGCGACTATCATCCAGCACGACGGCGACGTGGGTACAGGTGTCCTCCTTCGTTCCTAAATAAACACGTCATATATCAAGTCACCCTTAATGTTGGCTTGAGAAAGAAGTACGCTTTGCTGGAATTACAGACGTGTAAAACGGAGGGATATGTTCGTAATATGGAAGGATTTGCTTGCTGTTTTTTCCAAACATTTTCGAATAATTATTGAGGATTAAAAAGGCTATTTTAAAAGAAAATTATCAATTTGTATCTATTAGGGAGTATTTCCATGTATTAGTTAAAATATTCATAGGATTATGAACCAGTTACAACAAATATGCTATGTCTAGGTTAAAATTAGAGTGAGCCGAAGTCAAGTATAGTTAAATTAGGTTTGGTTAAAGAGGTTTAGGTTAGGTTGGGTTAGGTTAGGTTA
>WSZQ02000008.1:672227-696898 GCA_019419845.2 Weissflogia rhopalogaster
TACGCACTTGTGTTTTCCGTTACTTGTTTGTTCGTTACTCTTATCGTGTGGTGCACACATTTCGCCCGCGCGCTTTGCTTATCGATATGATCCTTGAGCATACGATACGTCTCCTAAAATTATTTCGGTTTCCTAAACTTACAACTAATCTACACAAAACATGTCATTGGACTAAACTTTCCAGAAGTGGTTTTCCTGTTATTTAATATGAATTTCTTAATCAGCTTTTCGCATTCGCGGCAGAATGACAGAGCATCTGAAACAGTTTTTCCTACAATTTCTCAAATGTTTAATACGAGCACATCACTGAAAATGATACAGACGCAATTGAAGAATTTCCGTGTAATTTTCAAGCAGATGTTACCCATTCAACTCCTTCCACCCCTAAGCTATCTGCATTTAATGCTTTGATTCATCGGCTCATCTCGGTACCTGAAAGAAAAGCCAATTATGACTCGGAATTTAACAATATTTTACATATCACGAATAGTAATGGCTACCGAGACAAGTGGATTTATCAAATTTTGCAGAGAAAGAACACAAAACTAACCCAAAACTTATTCTTTCCCATAAAGAGAGAACCTCTCAATATCTCCCAATACATAAAAATCCCCCATTTGGGTAAAATCACTAACAGCATTACAAACTACCTCAAGAAATTTCAACTAAAAACTGTTATTACAACCCCAACACACTCAACACCAAATTAAAATCAAAAAACGATTACATCCACAACTCCGGTGTTTATCAGATAAAATGTTCGAATTGCAACAAAATATACATTAGACAAACTGGCCGCAAATTCGAAACGCGGTTTAAAGCACATTTGCGCATCACTGACAGCAGGGAAATCCAAATGTCTCCTCTCTCACCCACCACCTCATTTTCAACGACCATCGCTGCACTATTGATAACCTAAGCCAGCTACACCCGTGCAATAAAAACTATAAGCTCAATGTTTTGGAGGCAATATACATTCAGCTGGATGCCTAACGGCGAAATGTACATCGTACGATTTATCTAATAAACTTGTAAAACAGTGACAGAAATTGTGTTTTCACATCAAAGTATCAACATGTTTTACCAACAACCTACAGTCCTCTCCATTAGTTACCGGAATTGTTGATTTATGACTGGCTTTCCGAAGGAATTTCGTCGAGCTATGCGTAAAAGACTCTCCCGCTCCCTGACAGATTAAGGTATCCCTGAAATCATTCTCTGCTCATAATTAGAAGCGTTAGGTGCAACAAATGGCGATTAGTCTATAAAATCATTATAAGTTCTACAGTTTGCAAATTTCGGAATAAAGAAAGCTCTCATGTTAAATTGTTTGAGCTGCCCTTTCAGTTCATGTATTAATTACATTTCTAAGTCTCATATAATATACACTACAAAGCTGCATTGCAATAATTCAATAAACAATATAAAAATAATGAAACTACATTTTCTCTCTCTCTCTCTATGCAGCTGGATTCATTTATCTATTTAGTCAGATAATCAGACAAACTTCGACAACAAATGAATATCCGGCTTTTAAAATTCTTGCAGAAGTTATTCTTAGAAACTCTGAAACATTATTAATACACAAAATGAAAGAGTAATTGTAAGAGTTTCCGCATAATTTTCACACAGTTATTACTGGCATTGTTGATTTACGACTAGCCTTCTAAACAAATTTCATCAGAATAAGTTTGAAAGACTCTCTTGCACACTTCACACGTTCTTGGGTAACTTTTAAAGAAGGAAAGGATCCAAGGGCACTGGCGGAATGGTTGTGTGAGACAGGGAAAGGGATAGATTGGATACGGAGGGTGTTAGGGGAGAAGGAAAGAAGAAGGCGTGCAGTATAGAACAGGCGTGTGCATATGGCAATTGTTGTTTAATATGTAAATAACATGCCAAATAAAGGTTCAATATATAACTTCTAAAGTCATCCACAACCATTCCTTATAGTAAAGAGCCTCTGCTAATTCCCGTAAAAAGTGGTGATTACAAGAAAAAGCGGCTACTATGGAAAATGCATTGTACGTTCTATGGTTTGCAAATGTCGGAAAATAGAAAGCTCGTAGTTAAAACTGTTTGGGTTACTATTTCATTTCATTTTATGCATTATTTATATTTCTACGTCTCATGTATTAAAAACTACAAAGCTTATAAACAGCCGGTATTCTAATTTAACTGAGTAACTATGTAAATTTACAATCATATAATTATAGGAAAATACTTATGTTGTGTTTTCAATAAAACTATACAAACGATGAATCAATAAATAATAAAACAAAGAATCAATAAACAATATATTAAATAATGGATATATCTTCCAATAAGACAAAATGAATCAATTCCCACTTAGCCTGGGAATCTATCAAATATCAACATCAAATTAGTCCAGTCAATTCTTGACTATATTTTACTACACCATAATAAACTGCACTATAATGTAGTTTCCATGATTTTGAGAGCCTAGCATTAGGGTGGCACTTTCTCAGAAATCCCAAAAGTACACATATCCACGCACATCACTTACGGATCAAAGCAATACCGGGAGAAGGGAGAATTTCGGGACGAGATCTCACACAACCCCAAATGTATCAACTATAACTGTACGTGCGTTTGTATATTTGTTTTATTGTCATGCATGTCGCACTTGTAGTCGCATCCCAAGATTGCCAACAAAAGTTCCCCCAATGTACTTCCCCAATCGGAAAACGTTACGCATGTTTTGATGCTTGGTGTGTCTTCATAAAAAACGCAATTTATGAGATACAATTCCACTCATATTCAGTACAATAGGATAATACAAATATACAAACATAATTCTAATAATACAAGTAATATTTAATACATCTGCAAGTTACTAACGAAACTTTTATTGCTAACTATCTAAAAATATATTCATATATCATATTTTGCCAAATAACTTTGGATGAATGCAATAATATTGGCATAATAAAACTGATTAGTAACAACATTAATCGGAGTATATCTTGGTTTCTAATAATTTTATTAATATAATTGAAACATGCTACTTTCAAATATGCAATCTTGTTTGTTTCGGACAAAAGGGGAGCTCCGAAGACTCCGACTGCGATATTTGAATGAAAATTGGTATACGTGTATTATTCTGAATGCTTTTTATGTCGCTTATCAAAATGTTTTTTTGAGTTACATTTCATTTAGACAAATGAAAATTTTTGTTAAGCGACTTAAAAATCATTCAGAATAATTTGGCGTCTTGCTCGTGTATAATTAGTTTCAAGTCTCATTCTACAGGTATACCAATTTTCATGAACATTTGAGGTCGAGTTCGAAGCCTTCCCTTATACGTCGCCAAAAATCGTGACGCCTTGGCTCATTATTATCAATACAAATCATATTCAATTCCAAATTCGGCGATACAAAAACGTCTAAACCAAATTTGAGGGTTCAATCAATTTTATTCAAAGGATAACTTATAAAATTGATGAAAACCACAAACGCAATTTGGTAATTAGCGATGATATCATCATCAAAGCGAATCGTAACATTTTATACTCTAATATCTGATTTTGGGGATATTTATCGAAATAGACATGATCAAAACCCGTCAACGTCACCTAAACATATGTCACTCTTTTGGTTTGTTTGCATTGATCCATTCTCAACATTCTGCACCTTCGTGTTGAATCCTTTTCCGGTATATAGTCGTATTTTCGCCACAACTATTTATTACGACCTATTGCAGCGGCTCCGTGGTTCCGTGCCTCCTGCAAGTTTGTTCAACTGCAACCTACGTTTTGTCCGGCTCGTATTGTTCGCATTGAACATATGTTCCACATTCGTGTAATTACTAGTCAAATTCGATAATATTCACTTGCTGGCCAATACATGGTGCATGGTGCTCTGCATGAATTCACCGCAGGACCAAACCAACCCTCCACACTTTCGACACTGGCGTGGCAGGGAAAGTGCTCATGAAACACGAAGACTGTACGGCGCGCCGCTCTCTGATTTTACCAATTACTGGCCCGGAATAAACGACAGCATGACAGCATGACTTGCAGTCAATTTACTACGTGGTTGGTTAATTAAAAGTCGATGTTCGCCACACATCACTGCGTCTATAAAATAGATAAAATGTGTTTAAAATCTGTGAAAATCAACAAAAGCCAACATAACATGATTTTATGTCTCGGGGCGCCAAAATGTGCTGAATATTAAAAATTAGAAGTAGTTATAAATTACAGCACATTGTTATATCTTCACAGATTATAGAAGAAGAGTTGATAAATATAATAACGTTAGTCCCTAATCGATATCATTTATCTGTTGTAAGTTAATGTCGAAAATTTTGAAAAGTTAATGATTCGCCGAAATGCACCCATGTAAATTATTTCAAACAAATTTTAAAATTTCAGTTATTTGTAAATGCGCCCACATTCTTATATTGCCGTATCTTATAGAGGAAGAGATGCTTAATATATTCACGTTAATCCCAGGTTGATATTCCGAATCTGTCGTATATTAAGCCTTCTTCGAAATATTTTGTAATTATTCGACGAAATAGGGCCATGAAAATTCCATCTAACAAATTTGAAAATTTCGGGTCCTTGCAATTGCTGTTACATTTTAATATTTATACATACTGTAGAAGAAGAGTTATTTAATCTAATGACGTTAATTCCAAGTTGATATCTCGAATCTGTCGTATATTAATACTACTTGGAAAATATTGAAAATTTGATGATTCGCCCAAGTACGCCCATGTAAATTATATCCAACAAATTTGAAAATTTCGGACACTTGTAAAAGCCCGCACCTTTTTATATTTATAAATTCTATAGAAGATTAGATGCTTAATCCAATGACGTTAATTCCAAGTTGATATCACCAATCTGACGTATATTAACCCTCCATCAAAATTCTAGAAAATGTATACGCCGTCAAAATTTTCAATGTTCTCACGTCAGCATACATTGAGCAACTTACTTCACAAGCAGAGCGACCGTCTAGTTTTACTTAAAAAAATACAACAATTATACAGTCAACCTTTCAGAAACTTGACAGACATTTACAGAACTTACTACAATTCTTGGAAGTGATTGAAAATCGTTCAAGTTGCATTGTTTTCATTTAGTTTCACAAATTTCGAATAGAATTCACTTTGTCGCGTTAAACACATTCGTCCCATACAAACATTGCGGTAGCTGCTCATCGCTTTTGGCATTCGCATGGCGTGGCGTGGTCGAAGCGTTCGATTGCAGGAGTGCATGTTTATCTAGAGACAATTATCTGAAAAGGGTCCCCGATGGAAGCCAAACAAAACAAACGCTCTTCCTTGCCTGGCCTTTCAGTCTTTAGAGCTACAAAACTGTAGCGTGTTAAAGGACACGCACAAAGGCTGACTATGAGACAAACGATTTGTAAATACTGCAATCAAACAATAATTGATTTCGATAGTTAAGAGCTAAATCAATAGTAATTCAAAAAAGGAGGAAAAGGAAGGCTGTGCATATAAGTGCATGTAAAATCAACATACTTTGAAGTGAGTATGAGAGTCTAAAACTGTAGTGTACATGAAGTTGCCTAGATGTTATATTTGTAGGTTAAACAGAGTAGTAGAGTAGAAATAGTAGATTATTGCGCCTATTAAGAGCATGGGATGATACCTGTTTCGCCAGGAGTACGAGAAATGGTTATTATATATTCATATATATATTTTTTGTCACGGTCTTGTTAGAATTACGAGCGAAGCGAGTGTCGCTGGTAGCAGGTGCACCAATAACAATTTAAACGCGAGTATCATGCGGCATTTTTTTTTACAAAATCCTCTTACTGTTTAAATCTTAATACTGGGAGACAATGACGACTAAAACAAATTACGAGCGTTAGTGCATTCCATTAGAAGCTTGTTGAAACCAATCCCTAACGATTTTGACGTAGGTTTACTTCAACACAAAAAAAAAACAAGTCGACGCAGTTGTTTCTTGGGATGCCTAAATGTGTTCTACACGCATTTTGAATTATGTTGTAAGAATGTCAAAGAATAAATCACAATTGTATGCCAATACATCATGTTCATTGCTAATTTTATCTTCTATTGATTCGTTCCTATTCATTTACGGATTTACGGATATACCTTATTATATACGGATTATATAACCTCAAAGTAATAGTACGCCATCCGGAATCAAGTAGTAATTACAAGATCCTGAAAATTCATAAAAATTGCAATTTTTAATTTACACAATTTTATTTTTCTTCTGACAATGTTAAACTTTCAATCTTTGGTTATAACATGTAGGCAACCCAACAAACACCTAGATCATTTCTTTGACAGCACTAATTTTGTTATTTTTCGTTTCTATAGGATACTGTGTATTTAATAAGTTTATAAATGTTTATTGCTAATTTAGTTGTAGAAGGCCTTGCTACTCCTTGACTGATACTAATTGCAAAATTATGGAATATAACGCTATCTGGTATAGATTAGGAATTAGCCATTTTGGTAGTCATAAAATCACCTCTAAAAAGAAATACGTTTATAAATCGAACGTGGTAGGTATATTTTTGGGTTGCCTAAATGTGATATGTTGGGCAACTCAACAAATACTAAATTTAGTTACGATCATGTGAAGGGAAAAATAATTGCAGTCATACAGAATGACAATATGATGGTACTACTGCTTTCGAGAAAATGAAGATCTCTTGCCGAAGGTTCGCAGCATAATTCAGAAGAAAAAAAAAACTATTGATTGCCAATAATTAAAAAAAAAACTATTTGTAGTACCTAAATGTTTTATTTACTACTGGACACTAACTAAACTAGGTGATGCCGTATTATTTTGTTTCGTAATAAGCTCTAAATGAATAGCACCACTTCTCAGAAATCAAATTAGCAAAAACTAGCGCCAATAACAAAACTCTTTAATTAGCATAAACAAAAAGAGCTGAATGCCAATCGACGAATGATGAAAGCTAAGCGATGGTAAATACCGCAACGGTGGCTATTAGACGATGTTACCGCCACCACTGCCGCCGCTACCGTCACCATCATCGTCGATGTTGGTCGCCACCAACATTATACCCCTCTCACATCAATCGCTTTTATCACCACTTCTATAAGGGGCATATTACTTCAATTGCACTATTATTATTCACCTCTATCTTTACGAAGAACTTCCCACGTTTGTTCCTGAACTATCCTAAACTATTGGAATATTCTAAACAATAGAAGAGAGTCCAAACAGTAAAAGAAAGAAAATTGACAGCTTTCAAAAGAATAATGGAATATATCTCGAATTAAAAATGCTTCGGATGGGTGCAATTACAAGTGGTGTTGGTGTCCCCATAGATCGTCTGTTGTATATATCGCGAGACGCCGACGTAATCAAAGTAGAATTTAGAAGGTAGTAGTACACTTAGCATGGTGTTGCCGATTTGGGGGGCGAGGAGCAGGAGCATGAAGACTATGCAGAATGGCCAGATGACCCAGACGAGTGCCTGCAATTGCATTTTACAACGTCTGAAAATTGTTGCCAAAGTTTTTTCACGTTGCAGCTGCAGTGGGGGTACTCACATAGAGGATCCAGGTTAGAACCATCCACCCGCCAACACAAGTTAGGCCCATTAGGACAGCCGATTGGAGTTCTTGATTGGAGAGCCAGTTGTTGATCAGTTCAACGAGGTTATCCATTCTGGATTTTACCTTACTCGACCATTCGTATTTATCCATTGGATTACATATGTCTTTGGAGGGGGGAGGCATGAATTGAATTTTGCATAAAATTTTTTTCGAGAATATGATGTTAACTGCTCTCAAATTTTTATGTGACTGACCCAATAATGTGACTGATTTCATAATGTAAATACACATAACCTTCATATTTTGACGTTTGTCTTAAAACCCCTTTTTAAGTACAGTAAAAGCATCTTATAATTGGGCACGTCTAATCGGAGTTAAACGATCCGGTCCCTATATGTCCCGATTAAACGGAATCCACCGAACATGTAATCATACCCATTAAAATATTACGAATGTTGCTCCATCGCTATAATGACGTAGGTGTCCGTTGGGCTGCCTATATATATTCAATGGTATTGTGTGCACAAGAGTGATTGATATGCAGCGTTTGTTTGTGGAAACTTTTAATAGCGACTCGTCACGAATATTTAATTAAATGGCGCTGCCGCGTGCTATCGAGTGGATGCATCGGGCATTTAAAAATCAGTTGTCTTTTAATGTCGCGTCAATTTAAGTCGTGTTTCGTGCGGCGAGAATATTATCTGTAACGCGTATCGCTTTTTTTTGCATGCGATATACACATATCATCATCAAATGGGCAGGATTGCGCTTTGTGATTTCATTCATTTTTTTTCAAATGAACTTTTTTTTATTAAAAAGTATAAAAGAGTATTACTTACTTTACTATTATTGGTTTAGAATAAAAAACAAATTCTGATAACACGACGGAAGTAATAATATTTTAGTAATTAGATACATTAGTAATGTGATTTTAGTACTGTGATTTTAGAACTGGGCTAAAATGTTTATATTATGAGAACTAAGATACATTTTTACGATAATTTACTATATTAGGCAACTCAACAGGCACTTCCGTAATTTTCCGACATAGGCAACACAATATACACCTATGTAATATATACCTAAGTGCGCTGAATGCAAATTCTCTCTTTTTCAAACATTAAAGTTAATAATAGGTTATTTGAATTAATAGCAATATTTCTCATGTTTATTTAGACAAAAAACTATGCCACGTTGAAAATAATTTGCAGATCTTAAATACCTTTGCTGGCAACTAGTAGACTAGCTATAGCCCAAATGAGGCAACATGTGCTTGAGTAAGTATGAGGAATGCCTATGCGATAATCGTTAATGCATAGGCAACCTAATAAGTAATTAAATCATTATTGCCATAGTAATGGGAAGGGATGTTTAAATCTAAAGATTTTTATCTGGTATATTTTCCTTCCATTATAAAAACCTAAGTCCCTCTTTGTACAATTTATGACGTTTTCTCATTGTGTTATATTTCAATAGCTACAAAGTTATGAGGATTAAGAAAAGTGTTTGTTATATTTTTTGATATTGGCAACACAATATACACCATTAATATACGCCATCAATACACTAGCAATGATTTCATAACATCAACCTTGCCAAAATAGGTAACCCAATAAACACATTCGTCATAACCGTGATTCTACAATGCTGCAACGTTTATTGACAACACTATTTTGTGGATTCGTCGATTTAAGCAATATAACACATTTACATTGGAGATTTTATATATATATATATATATATACATTTTGAGATTTTTTATAAAGAAATAAATGCATACAATTTTTACTACTTACTTAAAGTGTTTACAAGAATATGGAAGCCAACAAACACCTATGTTATGATTAGAATAGCACAAATTTTACTAAATTTTAATGGCAACAAAATTTGATAGATTTGTAATTTCAAGATATATGAGAAATGACATTTTTCAATTTTTATGTAAATGTAATGTTTGCAAAAAAAGTTTTTTCCACTTTTTCGACAATCAATAACGTTCCTATAACGGAATAGGACCACGAGAGTCCTGATTGCAATTCAAAAATCTATACGCCGTCAAAACGCCACTAATTTGTCCGTGTGGCGGCGGCGGCAGCGTCTGGCATGTGTGTTGGCTCCACGGGCGTGGAAGAGAGTCATTGAAGTAGAGATAGAGTTGGAGAAAGAGAGAATGAGAGTGCGACGAGGGTGGCGGAAGCAGTGGATGTTGCCGTGGCGTTTTGATGATGGTGGTGGTGGCAGAGGCAGGTCGGTGCGGCGGTGCGGCAGACGAAGCGGAAAGGGGCGGTGCGCGCGCCGCCGCCGTCGTCGGTGGCGGTGCGGCAGCGACGTATCTCCAATGGACGCCGCGCGAGCGCCCTCAGTGTGCATCCCGTTCGTCCTACAGATATACCCCGAAAACGCGCGCTGCCCTCGCACGCTCGCGCCCACCATTCCACACATAGCGGCACCCCCGGCTGCTGCCCAGCAGGGGTTGTGCATCCGCGTTACTCCGCTCTCAGCTCCTCGTGCGATAACAACGACGAGAAAACCACCTCGTGGCGCAAATCAGCAATCAGCTGCAAACCCATAAGTAAAACACATAAAGTGAAGAGGCGAACGAAACCCGTTGAACAACAACCAATCGTGAACGATACGGACGATAAGGACGTTAAACTATAAACCATTACCGGGGTTCTGTGCAGTGTGCTTGATCTAGTTCTAGTTCTAGACTTCGTCTAGGCTTCGCGAGGAGTGTTTCGGGAAGGAGTTTACTCTCGGAACAACCAGCGAGAGAGAGTGGAGGAGTTTTCCGCAAGTTTTCCGAAAGGGTTGTGGCCTGATCAAAATGCCGTTTACGTTCCGTGCGCTTTAGAACGCTGTGTGATCGTGTACGCTTGTGTCTTCGTTCGAAGGTTAGCAGACTGTTGGCAAGCTGTGTGAGACACTCGGCAATCCGATGATGTACTCGCCGGATAAGATGATGGGCGCCAAAGGTCCGACAGGATTGCACGGCCCCATCACATCCACCGGCGCGTGTTTTCCCGGACGGTATTCCCCGACGTACCGGAGTCCGGAGCCCATGGCTCGACGGTGTATGCCCAATCCGACGGTAAGCTTCCTTTTTTATAATTTATTGACAATGCAACTTTGCAAATCGTATTTTTAAAAATTCACATATAACAAAAACAAAAAATATAATAGTAACCATTAATATTTTTGATTTTAAATAATCTATGAATTAAGTAAAATTTAAAAAGGCATTCATGAATTAATTATAGACAGATCTATAGGGGCTTATAGCTCATAACAGAACATATTCATAGAATGCCTTACTGACAACCATAGAGTCTGACTTTTGTTGACTTTAAGTGGATTTAAACGTGAATTCAATTTTCAAGTGACTATATAGGCCTAACTCAGAGCCATTACAGGGCCCAGAGAATGATGAATACCAAGTTTGGATTTCTAAAATCTTAGGAGAGGGGATTCATTTTATTTCTATTCTTTATCTGTAACTTGCAAGGTCTAGTGTCATTTGTATACAACCACAGAGTCTCTAGTAGATTTTTGGATGGAACCTAAACGGATACAAACTTCTACAATATATAAGTTACTAGATATATGTTTCTCTGATCCAAGTATTTGCTTTGTTTGTAGTTACCTAGGTCTAGAAATACTTGCAGTAAGAAGGATAGTGTGTCATTAATACTTAAAATCTTCTTTGGAATGTTAAGATCACTTTCTGCACCTTCTCTGTACATTATAACCAAACTCAGTTTTTGTCCTAGAATTGACTTGATTAGGACAATGATCTAAGTCTTACAAGAAAGAAGTTTCAAGGAATCTATGGAAATACAGGCAATTTCTTACTAAAGCGATAAAGAGGGTCTGAATCACTTTTAACAAGATAGTTATACGTAAACATGTATCAATTATGTTTATGCATAAATTTATCTATATCCTTGTTTATGTATATTTATCCTTGGTTGAAATCTAGAGTAACCTTGGTATAGTCATATAGTTATAGTCATAGTATATGATATAGTCATATAGTGTAGTTTCGAATGTCTAGTAGCACTGACAATTAGAATCACTTGTAAACTCAAGGTTAATCGGACTGGCAAGTTTACTCATCTTTGAATAGAACCTAGATTTATACAAATTTCTTAAAATGAACAAATGTGAATTTCAAAATTGCTTACAAGTTCTTAAGGAATGACTATGAATTTAGTAACATGTAACTGGTTAAGTCCAGCATGACTTGTAGTCTTAAATGACGGATTACAAACTATTGAAAGGATCATTGAAAGGAACTTAAGTCTTAAATGTGAATCATTTGCTAGAGAATGATTAATTTCTGGATCTTGGAAGTTTTCAGGAGAATGACTATGCAATAAACTTGGAATTTTAAAATCCCTGCCTGAGAAGACCATTGTGATAGGTCTAGAAACAGATGTAGCCGCAGAGCTATATTCTATCTGATAATTATAGTCGTTTTTGGAAGAAATTTAGATTAAACTGTGTATTCATAGTCATTTCTTTGTGACTTTCCAAGTTTAGGATCACTAGCAACTTCAAGGATTGATACTTTTAGTTACCCAATTGGAACCTAGGTTCAAAATTGCTTCAAACTCCTCAAAATGCACAGTTGTTGTTTTCAAAACTGATTTCTTAACCACAGGAATTCTTATGGAATGATTATTTAACTGGTTACTTGTTTACAAGCCTACAATAACTTGTAGCCTCAAGTTAGATTTGAGGCTACTAGAGTCTTTT
Source organism: Weissflogia rhopalogaster (assembly GCA_019419845.2). Taxonomy (NCBI): domain Eukaryota; kingdom Metazoa; phylum Arthropoda; class Insecta; order Coleoptera; family Staphylinidae; genus Weissflogia; species Weissflogia rhopalogaster. The sequence goes on from WSZQ02000008.1 coordinate 684,550, forward strand.
AGTCTAGTTATCTTTGGAAGGAGCATACAATAGTTCGCTATTTAATGATCAGAGTCTCAGTCTCACAAGGTTCCCAGTATTAAGGAAATCAATGTTCGAGAAGACAGTCAGAAATTAGAAGGGTATGAAGATACGCTTGTAGTCACAGACCCGAGGATTATCTCTCGCAAATGAAGTTATTTTAGGGTGCAAGAAATCTCCGAATTCATAGTCATTGTCCTGAACCTTGCTATAGACTAAATTGTAGTCTCAGGATTATCTGAGTAGCTATCTTAAGATAGAAACTCTTAAAAATGCATAACTGCATTAAGATATTTTTGATTAAAACCGACTTTTCATTCTTAACAGTAAGAAACCTCTATGAATACTAGAATAAGTATTTTAAAATCACTCTTCGAGAAGTGATTTGTTTTCCATTCGGTTTTCCACGCGTGTTTTACTAACATGCCGAGCAGAGTAGAAGAGAGCAAGACCAGACCTGCTGATGGTTTGCCATGCTCCAGAGATCGAGGCGCAGAGGCGAAAACGCGATGCATCATTGATGGCGCCCACCTGAGTCGCGGCAAAACGTGTGTGTTACGCATACGACGACGCCGCTGTTGCCGCCGCCGCTACGGCCGCCGCCACACCGCTTGCCTTATGCATTACTCACGAGATGTAGTTAACGGCTGGCAGAGCTTTACGTCGGGAAATGCCCGCAAAAATCGCCCCCGCACGCGCGCGCTCGAGCTTAAGTCAATTTCTTTTTGACTCGAATTACACTCAAATTACAGCTGATTTTCACAGCTGTTTTCATGCACTTAAAACGCCTTCGTTCTCTTTTTTAATCAAATCGAACAGATTTATGTTAACAGTTAAATAATAATAAATAACACGATACAAAGTAATAATAATATATTTATTGCAAAAAGCAACAGGCTATCGACACGATACAATTTTCGTTTAAAATTATGTTCTCGAGATTTGGGATAAAATTATATTGTATTAATTTTAAGCAGGCTTGTATCTTAAATTGGATTTTGGCGATAATTAAATGTTTAAAGCTATTTATATAAATGGCAAGATTCAGCTCAATTTTGGTCAGTTTTATTGTCATTCTTAGAATAATTTCCTTTCAATATTCAGAATATTATTAAAATAATAAATTATCGGTTAAGTTTGTCATTCTATGTCTCTTGTTGATATTGTCTCCATCGTTTCACAATTTCAATGAATAACTCAGATGATAAAGTATTTTTCAATTATATATTTTATTTAGGTATTAATATGAAAGAAAAAGTCATTTTCCGGGAAATCAATGAAGGGATACGACGTAACTTGTAATCGACAAGCTTGATCCCTTTTATCAATTCAATTTTGGAAGCCTTAAAACCTAAGTTATTATGCAAAATACGCCATAATTTCATTTGTAAAATGAACTACCAAAGATCAAGTTGAAATCGACAAGCCTTGGTTTATGTCACAATTTCAATCTCGTCAATTATTTCTATTAGTTGTACATGATTTCAATTCTTGGCATTAGACATAATTACTACTTGCAATTTGTCCTGGCAGTTTAAATCTTTATTATTACTCTACAAGAATGTGCTTTAAGACTAAATTAAAGAGTTTTAGTTTTGTGAACTGTGACTAGTATGTTTTGAAGAAGGGGCTATGAACTGTTCCACTCTTATTTGTATGATAAAATTGGTATACGTGTAGAATAAGACTAGAAACCAATTATACCCGGGCGAAAAATTATTTCAATGTATGCTCTGCACGTTCAAAATGTCTCATTCAAATCAGGGACGGAAAGTTGACGTAGCAGCAATCCATTTTTCAGACTCTTAACATTATTTTCTCCAATGCTCCTTACCACTCACTCTCTCTGTCTCTATGTCACTCTATTAATAAAATCTGCTTGAACATTCAATAGTGACATAAATTAGACACTATTAAATGTTAGAAAAAAGTTGTCTGTATAATTCAAGACGAGTATAAGATATAAAGGGTTACAATCAAAGCTAAAAAAACTAGAAACTATTCCAAAGAACAAAGTTCTTTAACATTTCATAAAATTATACAGTCACTTTTTGTTTCGCTCCTTCTTTACTGTTTCTCTCTTTATTTCTCCTGCTTGGTCATCTTTCTGTCACACTCTAACTCTCTCTCTTTGTTTCTATAGAGAAGGATGGTCATGGGAAAAAAGGGAGGAATATATTTTCGAAAAACTTTCGGCCGAATTGTAGGCCGGATCGTCGAGTATCGAAGGGTCGTTTTATTTTTATTACGTGTATGCGATCGCATCGCACATCGCAACGCGACGCAGTGGGACATCGCGTAAATTCTCTTTTTGCATTCGAATGGGGGCGTCCAATCGGAAATGTGCGAGGTCTACGGATATGCCTACCCAAAACCATCACATACACTTACCCAGGCACCCGCACACACTCCTACATACATACACCCACCTACACATCTTCGCACATACACATATCTACACAAATCTATACACCTATACAAATTCGCAAATACACATAGACGTACCCAAACACGAATATTCCCATTCGACGCGGATGCAAATTATTCGCTATGCGAATATCACCCTCTCGCAAAATGCGCACGAAAACCCCCGGATTAAACACTGCCGCAAAAACCATCGCAATGTTCGAACCAGACGTGCGCGCACGTCCCAAAAACGCATTTGCCCGATTCCCCTGGACATAATTGTCCTTCGGTTATTTTTCTCCAATAACCGTTTCGAGCGAAACGACGCGACGCTCTCTTTTCGCAAACTTCATGCGCACTAAACAACACGTAAACCAAATAGAACGATGCCAGGCGTCGTTAACGCCCCGCCGAAATTCTACAGGTTATGTAAGTAGTCAATAACCTCAATAACCTCAATATTTACGCGTACGACGCAAATCGTATTAATATACAATTCCGTCATTGCATGTGATTCGTTGATGTGTGCGCAAAAAAAATCTAGCGGATTATGCGGTGTGGTGTGGTAGGTGACGATTTGTTGGTATTTTTATTTGAATTAATTCCAATTTACCGGAAAACCGACGGGTTGCGTTAATAATTTATTAAATGCATTCGAACTGCTCATGTGCGAGCTGGGTTTTACGTGTTTACGTATGTTTACACGCACGCACATATACGTAAAGTCGTGTAAGCGAATGTGTGACAATGTGTATGTGGATTTGTGATGTTTTCCTGGGTGAGTTTTGTATCAACGGGCTGAAAGCCGGGCAAATATGAATTTACTTCAATTTTATTACAATGAATACAAATACTTACGATTTGTGTGTGTGTGTGTATAGTGGATTGTATTTAATCTGGATTTAATTTTTAGTTATTTGGGGGAACATATTTTTACATTTACGTAGTTTCGAATTTTATTATTTCTATTTAAATGTGAATTTTATTTATAAATTAAAATTTTGTAAATTATATTCTGTGACTCGAATAATGCTCGTATAAACACATTATATTATAGAAATATAGGCATTAACATACATATTGGGCATCATTGAATCAAAATAGAGAGAAAGTGTTAAAGAAGGAATGATTTATTTAACTATGCATCGTATACACTTATATTAATTTTATTGTATTGTATTGTGTTGTTTATAAATGGAAATATTCTGGTTGCATTGTCATTGAACTGTACTATCCTGTGGAAGTAAAAATAGTAAAATTTCGATGAAAATCTGAAGAGAAAAAAATTTTCTATTAAATTATTTCAGTATATTTTCAGAGTATTTAATTTACCATGGTTATTTCCGCATTTCGTTGAATTCTGTGGACTGTTCAACGGACTGATTTGTTTAATCCAGATAATCTGGGTGATTGACATTATATTTTTAAGATGTATATTTTTAATACATTATGAATGAAAAAAAATTAATGAAATAGCTTGTGTAGTATCTATAAATTTTGAATACTAAAAAAATGTAAACGTTTTTTAAATGATCGCCGGGTCAGTTCGGCGACGAACTGCCCTATTCGATGAAAAGTCCACAATGATGAATAGCCCTTGACCAGCAGTATGGAAAGATTTTTAAGCAGGGTAATAAATGTTAAAAAATAAAAATGAGTGCATACAGCGATAGGTATCACTTTTGTTGACTTAAACAAGAAGACTGAGCATAATCGCTAGTCGCTTGTCTAGGTTGGCCTTTTGTCATCATGCCCAGGGAAATTATGGAAACACTCCACATTCCTCCCCACCAGTGACAACGAACATTTTCCATTCGTATTCAGTGGTTTACGTTACGTTTTTGCCCAATATGCCTCCCCTCCTGTGTATATTTCTCAATTATGCAGTGGTTGAACGTCTCTACTCGTATGTTTATAGATTCTTCTCATATTAAGCTCTATAGGTATCTCTATATGTATCGAAGGTTCAACTAGCTGTCGTATTCTTTATCGTCAAAGTACATAAAAAACAGTGAGTAACATTAAATTATTTATAAATATTTTATAACATAGGCAACATATTTTTTTATTATTTTTGTTTGTATTTACCCAGTTTGTATAAAAAACTATAAATAACAATTATTGTAATTATACAAGTTGAGATCGTTACGGTATACAACCTCAGATGAATTACTAAACAACCGAGTAACAACAGCAACTCAACAAGTATCAAATCAAACACTGCAAACCGGTATCACATTGCAAAGTAAACGACCATTAAAAGACAACCAACCCCTTATTCATTATTAATTTCACTGATTCATGTGCGAACATTCTCTTTTTTGCACTTATAGAAAATCACCAGCAACCCCACTTTACACATTGTATTTAACAGATCTTAACTGAATTTAAGAGTACTTAAGAATATTTAACATTGTACAAAATAGTATTACAGAGTACTAAAAATACTATTTTCTACTGTTTTCTACTGTTGTATAATGTATACATTTCAGTATTGTTTTGATTAAGAAATTATATGCATAACATTCATTCGTCCATAGACTAGTAAATACCCTACTGTCACCCACAAATTTTGATTTGGAATTACAAACAATAAGGTAAATAGCAGGAAAAAATGGGCATCGCGAACATTGTGTCAACAATATCTTAAAAAGAAAGTTTACCCAGCTTACAAGAAACCTTTCTATCCCTGTCACGCAGACTTCCAGTTCAACAAGATACATCAAATTACCTGATTTAAGTCCAATAAGTGTAGACATATCAAGAGAATTGCGGAAATATGAAATTAGGGTTACAGTATAGAGTGATTTGTCATTAAAATCATTATTGAATAATAAAATGGGTGACTCCAATAATTATCTTTTAGGGTCGGGAATTTACAGAATAAACTGCATTGATTGTAGTAAACACTTCATCGGACATTTCCTTACCTGTTTCAAGGAACGCCTAAGAGTGAACGCGGCTACCCCCAACTGCTCAGCTTTGACTGATCATCTCATAAACTCAGACCATCGGTGGTCCACTGTTAATATAAAAATTCTACACCGCGGAAATAAGGGCCATAAACTAAACGTTCTCGAAGCAATTTACATTCGCAAATCCATCAGAAAAAAAAAACAGGCAAGGTACTAAATGATCAGATCGACCTACTAATAAACACCCCACTCACCAGCGCAGTAGTATAAAAAAAATATAATTTCAGTGATTGGTACAGTACCTGAAGACGCCGAAAGGTGAAATGTACATTGAACGTGTTTAATAAAAACGTTCTCAAAACATTTTTCAAGCTTTTTTTGTGTTTGTACAAAATAATATTATATGCATAACTTTTATTGGCATTCCAGCCTCAGGATTACCATTACACACTTACAATTTTACGAAATTATTACTTTCATATGTAATAGTCGTATAAAAATATAGTGTACATCTCGCATCGAATGCCCTTTCCTCACTCGCATGCGAACGGGTACCGTTCCATGTTTGTTGTACAATATACTAGATTACGTACTATGAAATTAATCATCTAAATGTCTAAAAAAAATGGAAAATTACCAATAAAACAAGCAGAACTTTTTTTTATGATTTTCCCCAGCTAATGCGTCGAAATACTTACGCTAATGCCTACAGTCATGAGCACTTAAAAAGTTTCAAATTTACAATTTAATTCGTGTTTTTCTCGGCCGTTGGCGTCGGAGCATTACATATGGAATCTTTTTACAGCGAATGTACTTAGCATTAAGTCCCTTCTTACGTCCTATTTTACAAGCAATACTGCGTGAAAGCAAGAAAGCAAAAGAGCAAGAAAGAAGAAAGGTAGAAGATAACATAAAGACCTCATAAAGAAGACGTGGAAGAGATTCACCTTTTGGGGAGCTTATTAGCTGGATGCTCGCTCGTGCTTCTCGTGCGAGGGTGAATTTTGACTGCGATGCAATAATGCAGTCAACCAGAGACAAGATGAACGCTCCCCATTGCAATTTGTGCTCATTGTGATGTAACCTTCGATGGTGGAGCAAGGTGGAAGTCGTAGAGAAAGCTGTAGAAAGCAATAGAGAAAGTGGATTTTCCAAAGAGGGTTGTAGAGGCTTGTAGAGTTGTTGGACGCATTATCCTATGAATATAATGTCTAAAGATGCTCTTATAAAGCATACGGACACTTGTACTAATCTCGAATGTTTATTACAGAGGGCTGTTCTTAATTTACATCTCGTTAAAGCGTTTAAAATATTAGTTGATTGGGGATTAAATAGGGAAACTTGGAGAATGAGTTTAAAACATCAGTAAGATGAGTTAGGACTATGAAGTGAGGATAGAGTATGCAGCGACTAGGTCAGTTCATCGCCCGGGCAATTCGTCGGTGGATACTACATCGAAAGGAAAGGTGTATCGACTTTTTTTTCTTACTTTGTAATTAAAAAATGTAAAAATTATCATTTAGTCACTTCTGCAACAGACGACAATAAAAGTACTATATTCCAGAAAGCATTGAAGGTTTCCCGTCTATTCGTGACACATGCATCTTTTTACCAAATTTTAGAGGTACTGCAATATTTAAGACATATTTTTGATTCTTACCAATATTTTTAATGCATTATGAATCAAAACATTAATGAAATAGCTTGAGTAATATCTATAAATTTTGAATACTAAAAAAAATCTGAATGTTTTTAAACGATGAACTGACCCGGCGACGAACTGCCATCTTCGATGAAAATTCCTCGATGATGAAAGTCCTTGACTCTGCAGTATGGAAAAGTTTTAAGCAGGGTAATAAATGATAAAAAAATAAAAATGAGTGCATCCAGCGATAGATATCACTTTTGTTGACTTAAGCAAGAAGTGCTCTGAGCATTATCCACAGCAAGGTGTATAAATAAATGGCCATAACTTAGGCAATGACCGGTGTCCGACGTGCGGCGGTGCCATAAATTCATTTAACAACTTTACGGAGATCTTCCTGCACCGCCGCGGCCACAATTTACTGGTCCCTAGCGGTCAAGCCACAGCAGGAGCGCGATAGGAATAGCAGGAACGCCATCTCCAGGCTCCGCAGGGCTAGGGAAGCTCGTTGGTGGCGGACGTAAATTTCGCCTGCTCTTAGTGAATTTTGGCACGACGACGCTCACTTTGCGTTACTTATCGGGCGGCGGCCGCACGAATTGATGGACGAATAAGCACATAAAATTTATTTTTCCTGAATTAAGCACTTCTATTACGAACTTTCGGCAAAAAATTGAAAAAGAGGAGAAATTAAGGTTTTTATTTCTTTAACCATATTAACATGATTGTTGTTAATCATCTGAGTATTTAATAGTTGATTCAAAATAATTAAGATCTGCTGATTCCAAATGTGCAAACTGTTTGTTTCCATCACCTACAGGAAATATGAAAATTTTGTAGAAATGAAATGTGCATAAATAGGGACTAAAACAGCATATTTTGAAAACTTGATAGAACAAAATTGTTTTAAGGTTTAAAGTCAGTATGCATTCGAAAAAGTAAGAATCATTCCAGATGTCCATATAATATTGTTATTAAAGACAGAAATACATGTTACATATGTTTAACATCTTCTCCAAAAGAGGAATCTGCAGAAATTAACTGAAAACTGAAAAATATTAAAAATTTTATATGTTGAAAACCTGATGTGATAGAGAAACACGGTGTTAATATTTGTAATCAGCATGATAAATACTTTTATAAAAAGTAAATATCATACCTGATGTTCACATAATAGTGTTGTTAAAAACACAATTACATTTTTTAATTGTTTAACATGAAATATATTGGTTTTAATACAACATCTGCTTCATTTTATGCGAAATCAAAAACGTGGCCTGCAGAAATTAACTGAAAACAGTTAGGGTATAAAAGCTTCATACCTTGGAAACCTGACGTGATAGAGCAAAATGGTTTTCATATTTGATTTCATCATAAAAAAGTATGATTTATAAACACATTTTTATATGTTTAACATGACAATCCGTGATTTTAATGCCACCGTTCCAGACTTCACGCGAAATAAAAAACGCAGTCTGCTGATATCGACCATAAATAAAATCACACAAAAAATGGATAAAAAGTGATAGAGGAAAATAGCTTTCAGATTTGTAATTAGCTTGAAAGACTACACTAGACACAGCAGATTTCATGCAGGATGGCCGTATAATAATATTATTAAAGACACAAATACTTTTATAAATTTGACATGAAGTCAAATAATTTTGTTGCCAACCCGAAGCTCCCTGCGAATTCACAGCCAATTGAAATCAGCTGTAAACAGAAATGGATTAAAAACTTCATAACTCGTCCCATGATAGAGTAAAACCGTTTCTAGATTTCGAATCAGCATAAAAAGCTACATCAGAAAAAGGAAATCTGAAGCCGGATGTCTCCGATTTGTCTATAAAAAATTCAAAAACACAAATGTTACATAACAAAACACAAAATACAAAACACTTCAACACTTCAAAAATTAAAACTAATAAATAACTTTTTCTTGTCATTTTGCCAAAATTCCTCCATTATTGCTTCCGTCCTTCCTTCCATGATTGATATACAAGTATACTTCTTAAGGAGGGCAAAAACAGACAACTCATCAAAAGGCCATTAATTGAAGATTGCTCCGTCTGATGACATTCCCGCGTGTGCTGACAAATGACAAAAGTATCAATCAAACTCCTCCGCCGCCGCCTCGTGACCAAACCGGTGAAGAAAGGGTTATTTGGCACATGTTGGCGAAGCGGCAAAAGACATCGCAATACGTACGCTCGCTTGGTCGGGCGGCGGCAGAGTGTGTGCGCGTGTTACGAATATTATGAGTAATTGAAAATCGATAGTGGATATATGCGCTGGCTGGACGATTCCGTGTCCGGGAAAAAAGGTGTCATTACCGGGAGCGGCATGCAGTTTACGTGGCCGGCGGTAGCGGCGGCGAGAGAGCGTTCAAACAGTATTACTCACACATACACTCACCTCACCTACACACATGTCTCAACTCGCGAAACGCTAATAATAACCTGCTGAAAACGTCGGAGAAAGTTTCACCTATCACACATCTCAACAATTTCTATTTTATCACATTGCATTTGTAGCTAATTCTTTTTTCAATTTTATAATATGCTATCTTATGCTATCAACTTTTTTTCTATTTTATTTTCGGTAACTTTTGAAATATTTGCGAATAGTTAATGCCAATTTGATTAGTATTGCTATTTTCCTGTAGAAGAAAGAAGCACATTGAAGGGAAATGGCTTTGAAAGTATGAGTGTGAGGAATTTATGAGTGACGAAGACGAGTATAACACGACTCGTACTTACGGATGGATGTAATTATTATCCGTTAACAATATATTAATAATAGGTTGGTAATGCCGTAGCAGCGTGGGAAAGCCGCAAGTGCCGCCACCTGATTATACGTCAGTTGGAAAGCAGTCGGCAGGACTGCTGAGGCGGTGCACGCCTGCCTATGTACGAGTAGACGCACAGATACAAACACATCTACTCGTGCAGGCGTATATACAGACAGGCTGATTGTGAGTAGGGACGAAATATCCGGGTAGACCCTCGCCAACATTCAAACTAATGCTGAAACAAACGCAAACTCGAAACTTGGAACTGTCAACTTCTAACTAGAGAGTAGAACAAAACTTACTTACCAAATTCTAGGGTTTCAAAATTCAAACATAATTTTTGTATCGGTTATCAATGGCTCTTTTTTACAGTCAGACTTAAAACAATACATTTAATTACTATTAAAGTAATAGTTTAGTCGTAACTATTTTAACTAATTTTAAAACTATTTAGTTAATTTTGTCGGTAATGTTAGTATTTGGTGTATATCTGGGTATAAAATTATTAATTAAGACATGTGCAAATTCCTAATATGAAAACCATGAATGTCTATCATCTACCGTTTAGGAGATCTAACCTAAAACGTGTCAGATTTGTTTGTTATGTCTGGAAATCAAATAAAATACTTCATATCTCGAAAACGAGACAAGATAGAGCAAAACCGATTACTGAATTTGTAATCAGTATGAAATACTATTAGGAAAAGTAAATATCATATCCCTTTAATAGTGTAATAAAAAATAAATTCATTTTTATATGTTAATAATAATGTATAAAAAACCTCAGGGTTGACAGCCTATAAATGTCAACCCTGAGGTTTTTCCGCTGTGTTTGTACATATATTTGTGTGTTTTACAATTTGTATTTGTTTTTGTTGTGTAGTTGCTGGGTGTTGAATGTTGAGTGTAGAGAGTTGAATGTTGAGGGTTGCATGTGTAGTGTTGTAAGTGTTTGTGGTAAGTTGTGGGTGAATAATATTCACCCGGTGGATTGCCCACCTCGGGGAATTGAACCTCGTCCTCCTACGTGGTTCGTCGAGACGCTAATATGAAATTTACCGATTTTAATATGGAATCATTAAAATTGTGCCACAACAAGAAATCAGTTGAAATTCATTGTATTTGTTTATGTGTGCTATTCGTGGTCTAACACATATTTGATTTGAAAAGCAAATAAGTTATAGTTACCCAGAAGTAATTCTAGAAGAATGACAGGCTACTGGTCTATGCCTGTTCAGCGACAGGGCGGGAGAATGAAGAAGTTTTAAATGAATTTGTAAATCAATATAATTCATAACCTACAACTAAATTTGTAAAACTGAAAAAATCGTGTACATAAAATCAGTCTCAATCTAATATAAATTTATGACTATTTCCAGAATGAACTAAAAAATGCATTTATATTTACATTCTTAAAGACAAACAAGAAAAACAGTTTAATTATTAAAAATACACTAATAACAATAAGCAACATTAGAATTATCGTATTTTTCATATATATTCTATATCTTAGTAATTAACATAAAAAATTACACTTATTACTAGATTAAGCCTAAATTCTTTGATGTACTCGTACATCAATGATCACAAAGTTAATTTCCGTTATCATATAAAGGCATTAGAAGAGTTTCCTGATGCAAATGCTCAAGATAACACCATCAAATCATTTACTAATCAATATAAAATTAGAAATAACTAAGTAACGATTCTACGACAATATTTTCTTTTACATTTTGCATTTTATTTCTTTATTTCTTTTATTTTCTATATTGTTATATAATATAGTGATAATTACATTTAACATTTGATATATGAAACCTAATATGTTCAATAGTAAAATTAGTTCTAAAACATTTAATGCCATTACCACTTATAAAATACAACAATGAGGTCCTTGTTTTTCTCTTTTGCTCGTATATGTTACTTGAAATTGATAAGAAACACGCCACGCACGGGTGAATTAAAATGGTGAAAAACATTCACAGCGACAAGCACTGAAAAGTGCTCAAATCACAGAGGCTCGAGTGGATCGAGTTGTTGAAGGTGTCACGAAAGCGAATCCGATAGATAGGGTGCTGCACGTTTGTATTCCGACTGGCTTGCTAAGTGCACGAAAAAGTGGAAAATTAAAGTTCATCGCGAGGTGTGCGAGGACGAAACCGCCGCCTCCACACCGCCGGTTACACGCTAGGACGTAAATCGTGTTCGGGCGGCTGGTTGTCGAGTGGGAATTACCATGCCGGCTTGTCGTGACGTGTGTCATCATGAGTCGTCGACGAGATTATCACCGTCCGAGCCATTATTGTATTAGCCCGCTAATTATCGGCATGGATGTGTTGTGCTCTATTTGCTTGTGGCTTCTTGAAAATTTTCTTGATAAGATGTTCTTTATTAATTCCAATAAGAGGTAATTTGGGAGAAATATGCATGTATAATTTGTTTTTAATTTTTTACGGAAAGCACTGACGATTTGTCTTTTCTTTAATGAATCTGACATGAGAAAGATAGGTTTCAGACCAGTACTGATGTTTATGAGGTTGCCGAGTTTTCTGGGTTGATTTAAACGCAGTT
>WSZQ02000008.1:712296-739820 GCA_019419845.2 Weissflogia rhopalogaster
ATATATACGTACTGAAGTAATTTTCAAAACCCAACGTGATGAAAATCACTCAAGATAGGTCTATTGCTAGATCATTATGGTACTATCGTATATCCGAAGCCATGTGCTTTTTTTAGAACAAATAATAAGATTGACTTCTCAGAATATGATTAAGTGTTCATACAATAATAATGATCGAATAAAACTTTTTAATTATATTTTAAGCAATATTTTCAGAGAATGAAATTTGAATGGAGAGAGTTTAAGCAGTTTTCGATCGATTATAAAATAGTATACAGTATAGCTGCGCTGTAGAGAGATAATGTTTAATTTTAAGTTTGTCACCCTGCGCCTTTCGGCCAGACTCAGATGGTGAGGACGCCATCTTGTCTTAAGCTTTCGGGGCGTAGCGGTATATGAACTCTCGTTAGATCAGATCCCGCATTCTAAGCGGGAATTAAACCTTGATAATAAAACCGCGACTACCGCGTATCATATACTGTCCAGCCAGGAGACTGATACGTTCGATGACATTGGCTGTGTCCCGGGATCCAATCCCGACGGATGTCGATCAAGATTCTTCTCTTAATTCTTCTTCTAATCAATAGTAATTTGTTTCTAAAATGTCTAATTTATAGTGAAAAGAATTTGAATAGAGATAATAACTATAGTAGTCGATGCTGAGAAAATCAAACAAGCTCAGAGAGACTCTTGTATGCCCCACATGCCTAGTATGTTAACTTACAGACATGTCAACATGTCCATGAGCACAGGGTATTTTTCTGCCCTTCAATGGCTAAGACGGCTAGACATACTGAAGTTTGCACTTCTAGTGCTCAATATGAGCTGTGAACAATTAAAATGAAATCAGTATCCAGCATTGCATAAGGACACTTTTCTTTACCACAACTATTGTAGTTTGTGATTCCTGTACTGTCACACTTAGGAATAACGTAGGATAACCCCAGTAGTGGCCCGTTTCCCCATTAATGGAGCTGATATTAACATTTATGATTGTCTCTCAGCAATGGTCTGATCTGATGCAAAATGTCAAATATTGTTACTGAAAATTATGTTTTACCTACACTTGTCTATATTCTAAATTTCTTAAATTTACTCACTTTGCATTCTCCCCAATTGATTGATCGTCATCCCGATTAACTTTCGGCTGTAGTAAGCGTCGTTTTGCTTCCGCCAATCCTTCGCCGGTTTCCGATTGACCGCGTTTCTCCAAACTCTTCTGCAGTTTCTTGACGGCGCCATCGAGGAGCAAGCTGGTGCCAACCGAAGCCCGACGTGCCGGAAAACTTGCCGAAAAACTGCGCACGGCGTGAATGCTCGAGTGCTGAAAAGAAACTACCGTGCCCCCCGAAATTGTGAGTGATTGATTGACGTTGATTGATATGCATTCACAAATCCACACCTGGATAATTATTTTGGCGCGTTTTCCCCACTTGCCTAGATACCACAATGGCCCACTGAATGCGATTTTTTTGCCCCATTTGGGGTAAATTACTTAGAAATTCGAAAGCAATTAATTTTGGTAATGACTCACCTTGTTTGACGGTCTTTCGAAGGGAAAAGTGTTTTTCGTTCATGTGCTGCGCTGACTTTTTCGGTGATTGAGGTTTTGGTTGTGATCCGTCTTCGCTTAATAAGGTTTTTGCATCGGGATCTTCAGCTTCACTTTCTGAAGCGCTTACTAGCGATACCATTGTGACTAGGTCAGAATTTTTCTTTTCATCTTCTTGGTCTTTGGAGCCTGATGGCTTAGAGCGTTTAGATACTTTAATCTTTTTACGTAGTCGAGTTTTTACTTGAATATCCGGTTTTGTGGGCAGAGAGGATGATCTAGTCATAGGGGGGCGTGGGGCAGGACATGATCGGAAACCTCTTGAAAGTGGTAGTTGAATTGGTACAGGCGAAGGACATGTTGAAATAGAGCTAGGAGTAGTTGTCATTGAGTGGAAAGCCGAATTTGTACGTTTTTGGAACACTGCTCTTTTTTGTGCTGCGGAGGTCTGTGGTCTTGGTTTTGCCGACTCTTCAATTGCCCCAGATTGAGTTTCAGATGACTCTTCAGGAGTCTCTATGGACAAAGTTTTTTCTCTCCGAAGTTTAACTTCCGGAGTTGATGGGTGCGCAGGTTTTCCTCTTTCTATAATAGGCACCACGACCACAGCTTGAGACACTGAATCACTGTCACTTCTGGGGGAGATACCCAACTTACTTTTCCTCAAGTGTTTCTGAAAGATTTGCTTGAGATTGGTATTTGTTGTATTTACGTTTCCATCATCTAAATCTTCCTGCAGTTGTAGCATAGGTTGAATTATCTTTGGTTCCGTGAATCTGGGACTTGATTCATCCCTATTGCCCTTTTCTAACTGGTAATTATGGGCTAAGAAAATATTGAGTTTGTTCTTAGTATTTTCCTTTTCTTGCCATTCTAAATTAAGTTTTTGAGGAAAATCTTTGCGGGAGAATAATGCTGTTTTATCAGATTCTATATACCCCAAGCCTTCTTCCGAATGCCTTCGGAATGGTTGCCTGTGCCCAGGAACCTGAGGTTCTTCACCCCAAGCGATTTTTACCGCTTTTGGAGGATTCTGCGTCCTCATCGTCTTCGCGCTTAAAGAGATCCTCATGCCACCATCCCCTTTTGTCGAAGTGTCTTCTGATTGTTGATTCTTCAGACTGGCCCTCCTTGTCGATGCTGATGGGGGTGTTTCGCATTGTAGTGAAAACTGACGGATGGCACTTAGCTTGCGTGGCATGATTCGTCTCTGCGTGTTTCAGAGTCATTCCTGTACGTCTGCACTCGCGCGATTTTGGAAATGAACTAACTTTTCGCAACTCGACGAAGCGCGTAAACAGCAACCGCGAATGAACTACCACCACCATCGCTAACCACTATTTCGAGGGTGGCCAGAGGCTCAAAAAAATCCGAACAACTGTCCACAAATGTGGCATTTCCTGTTTGGCGTCAAAATGAGTGCAAACTTGGTAACCCTTAGAATAACTACCACTCCGATGTACCACACCCTTCGCGACGAGCCATACACAACGGCGATATAACAGAATAACAAACCGTGAGACCACGACCGGCATTTACTCATTTATTATCGATCAGGTGTACACAGAGGAAGAAAACTTTCCCTTCTTCCGTCGTCATCGTCGTCGGTCTACCTCTGCGCGGTAACGAACAAGTGTAAATCATTTACACCCGGTGCCCTCATATTCTGAGTAATACAACTTTTCCCTTTCACCCCTTCCCCCGACTCTTGATTTGATACAAGGGGACATTTTAATGAATTTGGTGTCAAACAGAACACACAATAATCTCGTCACCAATTCAGTAAATTACTTTTCTCTTTTTTCAAGATTTAACATTTTACCATGTACGGTGACAGCAATGTTGAGCAAAAACCTGACAAATGTCGGTACAACTACATGGAGAATGCGCTCCAAGCAGCCATTTCCAAAATTTCTGTCAGTGATGAAGACAAAAAGCGGCATAACAAAGTTTTGAATTCGGTAACACTAATATTTTTTGAAATCCCAGCTGTTTTCATTGTTTCGTTTTACCACAGGCCATTGAAACTATGCTTGAGAAATTGCGCGTTGCATCTACGCTATTTTCCAAACTCTACACACGAACATTTTACGGGGGTAGTTTCTACGACAATTTGAAGACTGGCAAACCAGACGAGTATGACATTGACTTGTTGATGACACTTTCTAAGAAGCAAGTGTTCACTCTGACTCCTATCAATGAAGCACCTGGTTTTGTAACCATGAAAATGACGGATAAGAACGATCAAATGTACGTCTTAATTAGCATCCCCCGCTAGATAATTCTTCATATTTTTATCTTTAGGGATCTTTCTGAGTTATTTGATGGAGATTGTTTATGTAGCATCAAAGTACTTAAATGGATGGAAAGTATCACTTCCAAAGCTTTATCAAATTTACCAGCAAGTGGCAATCAGTATATATTAAATATTCTGGATTCAGAATTTTATGTAAGTTCTTTAAATTTTCTTCAATGTTACCATCACTTAAGTCGTTTAATATTTAGGTAAAAATTGTAAAATCTGGCCCAGCCTTCACATTGAAACTCCATGGACAGTATGAAGGTAAAGATATGAATTTTGACGTTGATCTTGTTCCTTGCTTCCTGTTCAATGCCACTATGTGGCCCAAAGGGAAATTTCGTGCAAATCCTGTCAAGGAAAAGGTTGGTTACACCACAGTAAATTCTACTGGATTGTAATCACAGTGTTCTATTCTTGATATTCCAGACTGATTTCTTCATCGTTCCAAAACAACCGAAATGTAAACTAACGACAACTATGAGCCATTGCTGGCGCTTATCATTCCAAGAACAGGAACGTCAGCTAATTCGTGGCAAGCGAACACTCAAACCAGCAATAAAATTGATGAAAAAGATGCGTGATAATCTTCAGCATGTTTCCATCAGCAGCTATTTTATCAAGACTATGTTCATCTGGCAAGTGCAGAAGAGAGACAACTCATTCTGGGACAATAGTCTCAGCTACGTTTTTGTTGAGGTAGACATCGATACAAACTCCTACCCACATTCTACAGCTACCTTTTATTTTAGATGTTGCAAGTTTATATGAATCACATGCGTGAAGAGAGAGTTGAATATTACTGGCATAGTGACAACAATCTGATTGGCACTTTATCATCAACAACGGTGTACAATTACGCAAATCGTGTTAAGCGTATAGTTGCTGATCTAAATAATAAGGAGGCAGCGAATCCCCATTTCCTACTTAATTTTATTCTAAGTATAATTTCAATTGCTTAGAATATTTAAATGTTAATCGGGCTTTTATTTCAGGCAAGAAAGATGCTGAGCAACTAAAGACTGATCTGCCGGTAAGTTCTCTTAACCACGGAATTGTTAAGTCAACGAATGGAAGTGGGAGCAATAGTAATGTAACTGGCAAAGTTGCTGTGACTCCTGCGCAGTTGGAAATAACTTTGAAGGATATTCGGAACGAACTTGGGGAGATGCGTAAAGATCAGAGCCATCAGAATTGCGCGAAAGCTACAGCAAAGTTAGAACTTGCCTTGAGAGAAATTCGATCTGAAATTGCTGAAGTTCGCAGGACACAAGAAAATTTAAAGACTGAAATGATAAATTTACTGCAGCTCGTCATTATGAAACTTGATTATCAAGATACCAACGGAAAATCTTAAGATTATTTTCTTATTTTTTATTCACATCATATATTAGAAACGATGTATCTCTTTAATAAATAACCAGTATTTTAGATAAAACTTAGTATTATTCATGGGATTCCCCACCTCCATGACAATCCTAATCTTCATGCAGTGGCAGATTATTAATTAGGCATAGTAGACCCCAAAAAAAGGGGTCCTCTTTCAATTTTGAGTCGTGACTCTAGCGGAGAGTCACGCTACCTTTTATTAAGTTTCGATACAGGAAATCAATATTTTTAGAGGAGTCCCCAATCATAAAATGCCTAGGAGCCCCAATCGACTTTAATCTGCCATTGCTTTTGTTAAACTACTTTCTTTTGATCTTAGAAAAGTAATTTTTCTTCTTGCAAGATTATCTTATTGTGACAATATATATTTCATTACCTTAAAAGACGTAGAGGTTAATTTTTCTACTCATATTACAGGTTATAAATATGTCGAACATTTTGGAGCAGACACTGCAGTTAATAAACCGCGATGAAATCAAAATGAAGGATAGTGAAGTGAAGCGCAACAATGATGTGTTAGAACGTGTGACAAAATCACTCATTGAGGAATTGAAGAAAGATGCATTTTTCGCATCAATCTACGAGCGGTATTTCTTCGGTGGCAGTTTCTATGATGGCTTAAAAGTAGACGCACCGAATGAGTTCGATCTTGATTTGGTATTCACGTTGCCTGTGATTGCCGAACCTACAATTCTTAGTGATTCCAATTACCCAGCATTTGTTCAAGTAAAGTTCATGAAGCTTATGGAACTAGCAAAAAACTCCTATGAACCGAGTCTTAAACACATGTCAGCAATAATCGAAGGAGAGTATCTTTCTATTCCCAAAATTATGACGTGGTTCCAACAGAGAGTGAGCCTTGCGCAGAATGCGCTCGGAAGGCGTCGAGATTTGGGCTTCAAGTTCCTTAAAACCAGAGCAACGCGAGGGCCTGCAATTACGTTTACTATTCAACAAGGCGATGCTGTATTTGATGTAGATTTTGTGCCATGTTTTAAGTTTTTGAATAAGCATTGGCCGAGTTCTATGGATGGCTATCGTGCATGTCCCAAATTCAATGCTAACGAACAACTCATGCAGGAGGTACCTTGCAGTAAGTTATTTTGGGGTATTACTGATTTTTTTGCGTTTAGTTTCTAGTGGTTCCTAAACCAAAAGACCCGCATTCCAATTCATATTTTCGATTATCATTCCAAGGACAAGAACGTCAATTAATTGAAAATAAGGGACATCTTAAGCCAGCTATTCGTTTGTTAAAGGTTGGTATCACAGCTATCTCTGATTTAGCATGTGGCGTTTCCCGCCACATTTTGGCATGCTTTAGATTTAGTATTTACATTTCTTCAACTACTTTTATATACCTCTATTCCCACATCTGTTTCTCCAAAAGTCTCACTAATCAAATGTTCGTCCTAAGCCAACCCAAACTAACCATGTTCTTTTTTGACCCGCCAATATTTTCTACCTGGACCAACCTTTTTCTACACCCGAGGCTGCAATGTATTTTCTTTTCCTATCCTCGGGACTTAGTCTGCTGCTTTCGTACCGTCAACATCTCTTCCACTACCTCGCGATTTGTACTGTATTCTTTATTGTGTTTGTAAACGTTTCGTATCTAACAGTGTATATATCATCATCAACACTATCACTCATCGTCAACCGGCACCCTCACCTCCACAAGCATAATTACTGTTGCACTTGTATAATTTCAAAATGAACACATTTTCCATTTTATTTGGATACCTAATTAGATATACATGAAGTTACATGCTTTTATTTTATGAATACGTGACATGTGCAAGATACGTTGAAAGTAGAATCTGAAACCTGGACTGACAAAGTTCTTTGTATTAATTCCCGAGCATATTTCAGTAGTATGTGATTGAAGTAGGGAGTAATACTACTGAATTCAGTCATGTAAAACAATTAAAATTGTTATCGCTAAATTGCCAACTCAAGTTAAAGAACGAATTTAATACCATCAATATCGATACTAACAGAAATTTAACACCCCTTTGTGATTGGGGCGCTAAATCGCGAAGGAGTGTTAAATTTCTGTTACAAGAAAGCTTTACTTTTGTATTGCACTAAAGCAGTGTTTCTTAAAGTACAATATTTGTCACCTTTCCCTAAACCTTCTCCATGCACAACAGTTTTTCTCACCACACCATTCCTATAATCTTTTCATTATTTCCTCACCAACCATTCTGTTAATCATTGTACCTCACTGCCTTCTATAATCCAAAATATTCCGGCGTAATTTGCATTAATTCATTATTGAACTTTATATGTTTCTTCCCTTCATTATTCGGGAATGGAGAATTCCCAAATGCCTTACCTCCCCACACATTTTACCTTACCTAAACTTAATCCATCGGCGTTCTTGCATTGTGTTTGAAAAGAAATCCGAAATTTGTGAAGACGTTTACTCTTTCAATATTCTCGCCTCTGAATCACACACTTTTATCGTGATTCTAGCGGAGAGGTTTCGATACTTACGGGTTACCAAAATTTTTTGGGAGATCCCCAAACATAATGTGCCTAGGAACACCAATTCTCAGATAACTTCCCCTTGGTCTTCTACACATTCATATTCAGTCCGCTTTTACATATGCCCTTGTAAAGCTATGCCTATACAAAAAAACTAAATATTGTAATTTCGCAGCTTTACCGCAACAAATACAATGATGCCCAAGTAAAAAGTTATTACTTCAAAACGATTGCTTTGTCTGCATTGAACGATCCCACGTTCCAATGGAGCAATCAAAAACTAAGCAGTATTTTCATTCAGGTTCGTAATGCTATTTCCATATCTTGAGTTAATTTTAGAATTATTTTATGTCGAACTTTGTAGTTATTCCAAAGATACATTGATGCATTAAAAACTCGCAAACTGGCATATTATTGGAACACCAAATATAACTTTTTCGATGCCTGTACCACTACCTTTCTGCAAAACGCTTCCAATCGCGCAGAGAGGCATTTACGCGAGTTCAACTCAAATGATGCTGCCAAGATTCTGAAAGTATTTGGAGTATCTGAGCACACGCAATCCCGCTACGTTGAGCAGATTCAAGCAGGAGGAACTCCAGTTTCAGATCAAGATCCAAATAATCAAAGTAGCTGTGCTATAATGTAATATTAAATTGCAGTGTTTTTTTTTTCATATTACATATATTTTAGTCAATTATATATTAGAAAAGATAAAATTAAACTTCGGAAACCACTTGTGAGTCTTGATAAAAAAATCAAGTTCTTTTAGACAAGACTATTGTCACGTCACCGACGTCGGATAACACAATTTTCAGGCAAATAATTTTATGCTTAACAAGTAAGATAAGAAGTTGCTTTATGCATTTAAAACTACTTATGACCACGTTATTTTTGCAACACTAGTATTGATATCTATGATCAATTAAACCAATTAACATATTTTATTTTATAAAAAGGGACATTGGGTAAAATTATATTGTATTAATGTATTTTATAATGATGATATTACCATATATTTAAGAATGGAAACTCATATTTCATTCATGAATGTTTTGAATGTTATTTATTTGTATTTTTAAACAATAAAGTGTTATAAATGGGAAAGGCAAAGGGCAATTGCATTTCCATTACTGGAGTGTTTTTATAATTGAGGTCACATATTGTATTGGTAACATGGCCTTTTGAAGATTATCTATTGAACAACCGCGGATTGTTTATATATGATAAAACTATTGAAGTAAAAGATGGTAATATAAAGAAACCTGATACCCGTCCACCTAAACACACAACCCCGCCCCATTCCATGAGGCGGCACATGAACAAGTGATTTGATCGCTGTCGTTCAGATAAGCCCAAGGGAGACGGACAATGTTTTTCCTACAAATGATGCACCGACCCAATATAATTTATCACAAATTTGTACATGTGATATTTAAATTCTCAACCTATAAATATATGACATATTTGAAAGCTCTTCAATCGATTACGAATTTGGTCACTGTTTTGGTCTTTGGTCAACTAACATTATAAAGCATGTATATCACCACCCCGCGCGTAGAGGGTGGTGGGCGTTTATATTGTTTGGAGGTCATTCACCATTTTTACCGCTCAACCACGTTAACTGAAATTTTACCCTATCATTTACCAACAAGGAATTGTTAAAGTGGCCACGGCATTTACAACGCAAGTACAATCGTTACCAAGCAAAGGCACTCAAACACCTACAATATTCAAGATTGAACATGATTGTATCATCTTAACTCAATTGACCAATGAATCTGCTATATCATTTTGCAGTCGTTATTCGGAGGATTATTTTGTCTTTCACTGTCAATATAATATCACTCAACTAATCATCATTTACTTCGCAAAAATAAGTATAAATATGTATTTCAAAAGTTAAAGAAAATAAACTGTAAAACAAATTATCCGTATTAATATTTATATATAAATTTAACGAATCAATCAAATGATAAATGCTCTCCTCCATTTTGGACGTGATCGAGATGGTTGCATATGCATATGGCGCCTCCACCAATGAAAATGGTACACTCCTCCAAACATATAGGGGGGTAATGTTGTGTCCTCACCGAAACAGAACCCAAGGAAGTTGGTGATCTGTATGAAATTTGTGCTGATCACTTTCTCTACTTCAGAAACAATAAACCCTCAGAAATGCTGATACGATACGTATTTGTAATTCAGTTATATTCATTACAAATTAAATTTGCATTGCGACGTTTCTCGCCACACTTTGGCATGCTGTAAATTTAGCTTTTTCTTCAACTACATTTCTAAACCACTCTTCCAACATGTGTTTCTCCAAAATTCCTACTAACCAAATGTTCATCCTAAGCCTACCCAAACTAACCGTTGCATGTACTTCTTTCTTTTCCTAGTCTCGGTACTTAGTCCTCTGCTTTCGTACCGACAACATCTCTTCTAGTAACTCGCGATTGTTACTGTATTCCTTGTTGTGTGTTTGTAAACGTTTTGTATCTGTCTTGTAATAAACTGTGTATATATCATCAACTCTATATCTCATCACCAACCTGCACCGATCACCTCCACAAATTGGTGACCCTCCGACGTGATACAACACGTAATTATTTGTGTGAATCATAAGTGCCGCGACCAAGAAACGACTCACATATCAACGATGGATTAGCTGCAATTAATGAGCTGTGTAAGACTAGAATTGAAATTTAACACTGGGAAACATAGAGCAATGGCTCGCAAAGGTTGACATTATGTTCGAGAGGGAGGACGTTACAGACGATACCACTAAGGTAATCTGACTCGTCTGGACAGAAACACACTTGAGATGGATTTCCCTAGAATCTATCTATTACCACCTAACAATCAATACAACGAACTCAAGAAGGTGTTACTGGATTTAAAGTGACAATATATAATGGCTAACCCGGAAAGTAGTAATGGATCAAGCTTGTACTGCCATCGATATCCAACAACAGCCTCAAGCTCAACGGATTACTAAATGTGATCCAGTCCATATACTCCCCCATGTCAAAAGTAAGTGTGCCATTGACCTCATCGACATCAAAACGTACAGAACCCGAAAATGCCGCCAATCCGCCCGCATCATCTATATATAAAAACTGTCAACAAGTTCCCGGAAACACTATTCCTTCATCTGCTACCGAAACATGCCCAGCAGCACCACTGAATTCTCCTCCACCGTTCACCGTTCAGAACAACTAAGTCCATCTAGCAGCGCACCTGAACCAATAGAGGACATCAACAACTCTTCCGAAGCCTCGCCCATCGATTCCCCTCCAGGTCAGGAGGTACCGATATCCTCAGATGCCAGCACATCGTCAGAGTCAAGAGACGCCGCCTCCCCAACTCCGCCGGCAACTCCAAGCAAGACCTAAGCACCACGCAGAAAACAAAATTTTAATTCAATCGCAACTCCGAGGTCCAATTAATAACCGTTGCATGTACTTCTTTCGTTCGCCAATTTCTCTACCTGGACCGACCTTTTCTACACCCGAGACTGCACTGTGTTTTCTTTTCCTAGTCTCGGGACTTAGTCCTCTGCTTTCGTACCGACAACATCTCTTCTACTTCAACCTCGCGATTGTCACTGTATTCCTTGTTGTGTGTTTGTAAACATTTCGTATCTATTTTGTAACAAACTGTATATATCATCAACTCTATATCTCATCATCAACCTGCACCCATCACCTCCACAGCATGATTCAACAACAAAGCACAATTGCAAAGCACAGGATATTTGCTTTGCAATTGTCCTTGTTTGAACTTTCATGACCACTGTTAAACTAACAATAAGGAAAAAATAAACAACTTCTGAAGGTAGCATTGCCTTTAAAACATCTTTCTTTGACCATCTGACCTAACGTCGTCGTCCTTTTGAAGTTGATCAAGTGATCACGATCACAGATTGTTTTACGGGTTCCGATGCGCCAAATGCAATTTGACCACAACTTACTTATGACTGCACAATTATAGATGACAGATTGTTTGGTTAGAATTTACACTAGTAGTTCGAAATAACCAGCTATTTATATTCAATAATTAGAGAAGAATGGGAACCTTCGTTATCCCTGCATTGGAAAATGCCCTTCAACAAGTCAATCGAGAAGAAATCCGATTGAATAATAACAATATCAAGGAAAGCAACTTTATTGTTCATTATGTGAGTCCTTAGAGCTCTATTTTACAGAATATTATAAAATGTGCCATTTTCAATTGAAGCTAATAAATATCCTTGAGGCGGAGTTAAGGAAAGACGAGCTTTTCAGCAGCATTTTTCAAAACTACTTCTTTGGTGGAAGTTTCTATGACCACCTGAAAGTAGGTAAAGCCGATGAGTTTGACATTGACCTGGTTTTCGCAATATCGAAAATAGCAAGACCCCAAAGTGATAACTCATACCCGGCATGTGTTAAAGTGAAAGTAAACTCATCTAATCCTATTGTCACACAAATATGCATTGAAGGATATCTGTCTGTATCGAAAGTAATGTCATGGTTTCAAAGTTTAATTGATCTTGCTGATAGAAACATTAAACGAAAGCTAAGGAAAAAGCACCTCTGGATTAAGAAAAAGTGCATTTCCAAAGGACCCGCTATTACCTTTCAAATATTAGATATGTTAAACAAAAACGCTATCAGCATAGATTTTGTGCCATGTTTCAAATTTGATTACAGTGATTGGCCGCGGAATTTCCGCCGTTGTGGAACTTATAGCGATTATATATTCACTCATGAGGTGAGAAGTGCAGCTTAAATTTGTCTTACAACTAATATCGTAACAATTTCATAGTTTTTGGTTGTTCCAAAAACGCCGAATAATGGATTAAGTGACAATCTGATGCGATTATCTTTCCAAGGACAAGAGCGTCGCTTACTACATGACAAAGGCCATTTAAAACCCGCAATTCGGTTGTTAAAGGTTAGTCAAAATGTTCAAAATCTTTATAGCTTATATAATATAATCGAATACAACTTTCATTGTGGCATAATAACTTTAGAAGTGAGATGTACTTATTTAATCCTTATTGTTAGATCATTTTCGACTTCTATTCTCTTCTATTTCTTGCAGTTGTATCGTAACAAATATTTAGATTTAGGTATTAAAAGTTATCACATTAAAACCTTGGCATTATGGGCATTGCAAGATAATACTTTTGTCTACGAAGGCAAATCCCTTGGACATATATTTCTCGATGTAAGTAATTATTTTGTGCGATTTATTCTATGCCAATCTGTACTCTGTATATAGTTGTTTAAACGTCTTATCTTTGCAATTCGGAACCGACAACTCTTATATTTCTGGAATCAGAATTTTAATTTCTTTGGTGATTTAAATCCTGAATACCTGACGGATTTATGCTATCGAATGAGCAAACACTATCGAGTTTTTTTTTGGGAAGACACCCAGAATATTTTAAATATCTTCTTACGTCCATCTACATACGAAGAATATGAAGACAGTAGCGATGAAGAAGATTATAGTGATCAAGAAGAAGAAGGGTATAGTGAATATAGCAGTGATAATGATTTTGTTGAAAAACTATCATTTCCATCAATGTACTCCAGATTAACTACAGTATCTCATCTAAATTATTTACCCCCAACTTCGAATCTTTACAGAGTGATCCAATATGGAATAGAATCAGAGAAACTATATGATGCTTTCTCTTTTATTCCAAGGAATTAAGAATCTTAGACTATGATGGTAAAGGTATATCTGCTTATATCTAGGGATAGAATCAAATAAACTATAAATATATGATATAACATTTCCATTTGAATCTATGCAGCTGTTGTAAGTCTCTATCAATGTTTATTGGAGAAAGACGTACATAAAAGTGCAATTACACTGGGCAACACTGAAATTGCCTCTTGGGTAAACGAAATCCTGAATGAAATTCACGTGGTTCTAGTTTCTGAGATAATTACGATTTTCTATCAAAGAATTAATATTTAATTGATTGAAAATACTTGATCAATTCCATTCCAAGTTGAAAAAAGAAAATTTGAATCTTTTCAATACACCAGTCTACAAATAATGCGGAAATAACATGGATAAATGAAGATCAAGTGGAAGACTTTGAAAAATATGAAAAAAGCTAGAAATATATGATAGAATCACCAGGGAGTCCAGCACATATAACCATCATGATTATGTCTGCTTCATTGTTGTGGCTCCTGGATAGTATCCAGTCAGTCTTTCATACCAATCACCAAGTTGAGCAATTCTCGCCCTCAGAAAATAATTAAGGTTTTCATCAAAAGAGTTCATTTACTATAAACAATTTTCAAAGAATCTACTGATAGTAGTGAATCTATTAGGTCATAATCACGAGCCAATTCGTATTGTTATGTGATTCCTTGAGATTTTGTGCTCAAACTTTTCGCAGTTGTGCGACCTGACAAGCAGGTTATAACAATTCGAGCAATGTATTTGAAGAGAATGAACGAGTAAATTCATTCATAAGACATCTGTTGACAATCGGTTTATGTTTATATTTACTTGTAATATAAAGTGTATCGATGCTCAGAAGATAAAAAATTAATAATTTCAGATATTGGTGATAAAAATATTATTAGAGGTAAAAAAAAGATACGTTTGAAATTTACTGTAAAAGGTATCATAATTTTATTAAAATGATATGATAAAAATATAGTTTTTTTTTATAAAAATGATTAGGTTAAAATTGTAAAATGTGTAAATAATGAGGAAAAACTTCGTAAAATAAAAGCGTGCATAAAAATAATCCATTAAAAAGGTTGCTCTATATTAAGAAATGGCACAGCCATTCTATTCGCTCGGGTGACAAAATCTTCACCTAGGATTGCAGCACATTTAGCCATCATGATTACGTCTGCTTCAGCTTCGTGACTCCTTAAAGCTTGCTGGCCGGACAGTCTTTCATACCAATCGCCAAGTTTAAAGCTTGGCCTCTTCTTTCTATAAAATAGAATAATACATTTTAATGGACATAAATTAATTTGGTTGCCAGAGCAGAAGATATATCTTTAGTTAGCTGACTTAGAATAACACTGTCAGTACGGAACATACCCAAAATTCAATTTCTTCTTCTTGCTTCCATGCTTCGTATGATCGTCATTTCCTTTCAGCTCCTCCTTCTTGGTCGGAGTTGTTTCGTTATTGGCCTGCACAATTCTCGCCCTTCGCAGAAAATCATCATCGTCATCATCAGTTAATTCAACTCCCGAACTACTCATCAATTCTCTGTCTTCTTCTTCCCGTTTAAGACACTCTATGTCATAATCATGTTTACTGTAAGCAATTTTCAAAGAATCCACAGATAGCAATGTCTCAATTGCGCCGTAACCATACTCCAATTCGTATTTCATGATATGATTCCTTAAAATTTTGAAATCAAACATGTCGCCGTTGTGTGCGACTAGGCAAGCTGGTTGTGGCAATTGCCTGATAAAACATTCGAGCATTTGCAATGTATTTGAGGTGAATGAATGTGTAAACTCCAATAAGTCATTATTTAAACCTGAAAACAACTCAGCTATTATAAAACATACACTTGAACAACAGTTGTGAATAGGTTTGTTTATATTTATGTTTATATTTACCTGTAATGTTCGAAGCCTGAGGTTGAATCAATTTCATAGGATTCAAACACAAGCTGAGCTTATTTAAAACTCTGGGCAAGCCACTAACTTTTGTAGATAGCAAGTGATTTGTTTGTATTGCGACTAAACAGAGTTCGGTGATTTTCGACCATGATTCCAAACCAGTCGTCTCACAATCCATAAAAATAAAGGTTTTTATGGGCGGCGACATTGTTTAAATCAATATATAAAAACTTGAGATCGAAAACAAGTTTTTTGTTGGGTATGAATAAGTAATCCGTGAACTAAATCTCGTGTCCAGACATTATCTTCATGTCACATATAAATGTACTCTACATTCACGAGGTGCACACCACTATATCTATACACCAGACAACAGATCACAGATCATATATGCCACAGATATATCAATTGCCAACTCACAATTAGTCATAAAACTGGACTAAATGGACTTTAGTACTCATGACTTATCTTCGTAAGAATAGAGCTTAAAGTAGACACTAGTGCAATGATTATATACACATTACCGGGAAACAACAAAGGACAGTGCTATATTTGTAGCATAATGATTTCTTAATGATGTTTCCATTGTAGTATTGAAAGTACAAAGCTTTGCAGAAAACTAAAAATTATTCTAAGCATAAAATTTGGTTATCAATGAAGAATTACGTTCTAAATTGTCATTTTATTTATTCTAAATTATTAATTTCCTTTATCAAATATACTTGCTGAATTATAAAAATAGACCGTTCGATTCATATAGTCGTAACTTAGGATAGGAAAGAGCTACTATTCTCATTTCAGAGTTGTGAAAAGGAAAATCCTTTTAAATTTTAAGTGTCTTGTAAGAATGTTTGTTTCCATAGATTAATTTTTAAATAGCATTGTCAATTGTGCACTAGTTAATTGTTTAACAAAGTGTAATTATTTTGTAATATATAAACCACAATGTCATTCACAATTATTTGCAAAATATCCAAATAAACTTACAACTAGAGATATGCCAAAACGGAAACAGAGCAATTAACAATCCCACAGTATCAACAACTATTTATTTATTTCTTCTTAAACATATTTTTTAATGTCAAACATGTTGAGTGAGTGATAAGAATACGCAGCATTTCGATTTATATTGTAACTAGGCCTGGTATGAATGCTTGGGTTTGTCCAAAACTCGGGATTCATAGTTTTTTTTAACCCCTTGCCCTACCATTTAATTGTATACATACAATTGTATACATACATCTAGTAGTATACGCCTATACGGGAAGATGCTTGCAATTTAACATATGTAATTTGAGTAGAAAGAATAAATTCGTAATTTAGAAAAGGAAGGAGCTACTATTTTGTCAGTTCAGTACGGTTCAAAGAGAACTCCATTTAAATTATGTCTATATATGTTTGTTTTCTCAGGTTAGATTTAAATAGCATTGTCAATTTTGCTTTAGTTTAATTTGTAACATAAAATGGATTTAAAAAGCTTATTAAAAGCAAGAATTCAACGAGAAAAAGGTAAATATTTTAACGAAATATAAATCACATTGTTATTCACATAATATGCTACAGATACAAATAAACTCACAAGAGAAGATAAGCAAAGACTTGAAGAAGATTATTTCCAACAACATCTCACCGAGAATGGAATGTCACTCAATGAACAACAATTACCAATACCAAGGTTTCATCATCGTTTGCCCAAAGACAATGAGCCCTTGCGACAGAAACTTCGCGAAGAAACTCGTTCCAATTTCCTTCAAAGACGCAGTCGGCATTTGTTGGATAATGCAGAGTTGAAAAGCCTTTGGACTCTTTTAGATCGTCATCAAACCGCTCCAGAAGAACAGTTAATCTCCTACAGTGACTTTAAGAAAGTTGTGGCTTTAGCAGGTAAATCAAGCGTTAGTAAATCGATGTTTCTTATTCACAATCTGTTTGTAGGGCCAAAAGTTCAACATTATTTCACTGCAACCGTTTTTGCTAAATTACAACAGGGTGATCCCCAAGGAAAAGTTTCAATCATGTCTCTTTTTAACTATATAATGAGGAAAGTCTGGATGGAACAGACTCGTATTGGTTTATCCCTTTACGACACTTCAGGTCAGGGATATTTGAGGGAGGCTGATTTAGAAAGTTATATTCTAGAATTAATACCAACTTTGCCCCAATTAGAAGGTTTAGAGAAATCATTTCACAGTTTTTATGTTTGTACAGCAGTCAGGAAATTCTTGTTTTTCTTGGACACACTTCGAGCTGGTCGTGTGCGAATTCTAGACGTTCTTGCCTGCTCCTTTCTTGATGATTTACTCGAACTGCGAGTGGAGGAGGTAAGCAAAGAGATACAAGAGCAGAATTGGTTTAGCGCTCGTTCAGCTTTGAGAGTTTACGGGCATTACTTAAATTTAGATCGAGATCATAATGGTTTGTTAAACATTCACGAATTGGCCGGTTATGGCACTGGCACGTTAACACAGCCATTCTTAGATAGAGTTTTTCAAACTTGTCTTACTTATAATGGTGAAATGGATTACAAAACATATTTAGATGTTGTTTTGGCACTTGAAAACCGCTCCGAGCCACAGGCTCTTGCATATTTATTCCGAATTTTAGATCTTAATAGCCAGGGATACTTGGATGCATTTACTTTAAACTATTTCTTTCGGGCAATTGATGAGCAGTTGAAACAACAAAGTGCTGAACCTGTTCGATTTGAAGATTTTAAAGATGAATTATTTGATATGGTTAAACCAAAAGATCCTTTGCACATTACTTTGAATGATATTTTGAATTGTGGAAAGGGTGAGACGTTTGTTAGTATTTTGATTGAATTTCAGGCTTTTTGGAGTTATGAAAGTCGTGAATCAGTTTCGTCTGATCCCTCACAAGATTAGATACTAAAAAGTATTTTGTTACACGTTTCTTTCATCAATTCATAGAGAAATTCTTGATAATATTGAAAAATATTTAAATTTATTATGCCATTTTCATTAATTTATTAAAAAAAATCAAATAAAGATTTCATAAAATATTTGATTGTTAATTTTTTTCTCATTTACATATATCAGACATGAGCTGCCTTTTTATCTATGAGCCAATTTTGGCACATGTAGGAAATAGGTGAATCAAGACGTCACTGGTCTATTCCCTATTATCATCCATGATTTGAGAATATCGAAGGAGACAAGATTCTACCCATTCCATCCGGGCTTGGTGCATTGCTATAAAATATGTACATACGTATGCATGATATCCCTTTTTCCTATAGCTCAAAGCAAATACATTATACACTGTCCCAGGAGATTAAGACAATTTCCATGCTGACTTGATTGGTGCATGATATTTACTTCTAGTAATAAGGGAAATGTTAATAAAATGGAATGTTTAGGACGGGTCATTTTTTCTGATTGGCAATGTTGACGTTATTGGACTGAACTTCAACGATAGATTATTTCTAAACATTTATTAAAAAACTGTTATAGGAGATAGAGGCAAAGTTCATTCTGAATCGTATGGTATATGATTTGTGTACATTGGAAGAGGGTATTATAAAAATTAAAAGTGAAGTATTTCGAAGCAGTACGTTGTTAAACTCAACTTTAATGAGTTATAATATCAGTTCTATCAAGGAGAGTCCATGCCCTATCAAATGAGTTTCGCAAAACTAAAAATAGTGTCAGGTACTAGATTTTTGAAAAAAATATAGAACAAAAATGTTCTAGGAAATATTGGCATATTGGAAAAAAATTTCATCAAGTGGATACAAAGTTGCCTATATAAACAAACATTCCGAAAAAACGAACATTCTCGAAATATAACGAAGGAAGGGCGTTTTGACGCCGATCAGGCAAAAGGCGCAGGCGCGTTACATATTTTGCGGCATCGTATTTGTACGCGACGACACTTTCGTGGTTCTTGTTTGATAAATTTTAAATCCGTAATCATCCGCTCACGGACGACTCAGTGCAGTTTGCCGATATTTTTTTTATACGTATATATTTTGATTATCGTATGTCCATCCAGAATCTTAACACATTTGGTGAGTGTTTGTACAGTTTTCCTTAAAAAAATATCAGCGGCATTGCTACTTAATGCTGCGACGCCATCAAATACTTCAAAATGGCGTAGATTATGTTTATTTGCATCGATTGGTGGACGTTCGCGGGATTCCATGTTTTCCCTGCGAAGTCCGAAACGGACGATGTAACTTTGTTACTATTGCATCGTTGCAATAAATTAGGGCACGGTGTATTGATTATCGGGCGGAATCAGGTCGCGGCCTGCATTTCGTAATTGTAAAAACCATTTAATTAACTGCTTGTTTGCTTTGTTTTTGCAGACCCCTTTGCTGATGCAAACAAGGGTTCAGAAGATGATGTTCAGGACGGATTAGTTCACATAAGGATCCAACAACGTAATGGTCGTAAGACCTTAACTACTGTGCAGGGCCTTTCATCCGATTATGACCTGAAAAAAATAGTGAGAGCATGTAAAAAGGTAAGTTCCAGAATTCATTACATTTAATTACAATGAACAAACGATAGCATTTTGGCAGGTAGTTTCTACTTTAGTATTCCTAGAATGTGATGAGTCATTACTTTGTCAACTTGTTAATGACGCTAAATCGTTCTTTCCTATACCAGAGCTTTCGTGAATAGGTGTTTGTCCGATTTATAAATTTCGCACACTTTTATTTCATCAATTCCAATGATTAAGGATTAGACAAATACATATATGCATTGACAGGAATGTATAATGTTATAGAACTGGAAAAATTTCTAACAATAATTGAAAATTTAAATTTAGAAATTTAATGCTGCCAATGCAATGTAGATTCTGGGAATCATGAATATTTTTGTGTACAAAAGTCAATTCTTTTCGATCAAGGGTACGTACAATGCCATACAGTTTCCATTTCGACCTAGATGATTCGATTTTTCGAATAATACGTATTAAATTCAATATAATACTAATGTGTCACTGCTCAAAATTTTAAGATGAGGTTGGTAACATTGGTCTAATATTTTAATGACTGAAACCTGTGCATGGCTTCATGAAAGTATTGGAATTATGCAATTCAAAGTCTCCTATGTGTGTTTTCCATCCACTATTCTTTCAGTTTAGCCCCATTTTTTTTTGTAGCTGTATTCCCTTTTTAATACAATGTTTTGGCACCACCATAACTTGTAATGCCACAAGGGACCTCATAAATTAGGTCAAATTCTTGGACAACAGTTTGTTGTTTTTACCAAATTTACTGATAACTATACATGTCAAAAATGTATTGATATCGATACGTATCTATACTTTCGTTCGATACTGTCTATTAGTATCGAGACTATAGATATCTATAGATATTCCTTAATAAAGGGACATATACTTGACCTATACCGTGATTTTGATGACTGCAATACTTTCTTTACCGACATGTATCTCTATTTTCAAGTATCGATTCTGAAAAATATCTATCCTTTCTAAAAATCCATACTATAAACCCAATAGTCTTCTCGGATCCGAGAAGACTATTGAGACGCAGAATTAGAGTGAGAGATTATAAGTAGAAGATGGATTTCATGTTTTACATCAATCTTGTTCTCGAATCAAGGTTTAATTATCGTACTAGTCTAGTTTAGGAGACATGAACAGGCTAGATAGTCAGACCCGGTTTTGCTTAAATGGGTTATAATCGGAGATGACATTTTGTTTTCGCCATCTGCCTGTTCTACTAATCGTATTACAGTTTCCTAAATTGGGATGTTCACTTATTTATTTTAGGGATATATAAAACAGCATATGCTTCACTTAATGAATAAATATGCTTTAATGAAATTTAATAAATATACGGTCAATTATTTGATAGTAATTTTAATAATATGTTTATTAATATCTAAGATCCTATTTTCCATCTAACTGTTACTATTAATTATTACATATCACAAATAATGTGATTTTTATTATTACAGACTGGTGCCAATTGTAGATAATTTCGATAATATCGATATTTGTTAAACACTGTCTAGAGACAGATCAAGTAATTAACGTGGTTTGTTTGCAGGAATTTGCGTGCAATGGTACTGTAATAGAACATTCTGAGTACGGCGAGGTGCTTCAGCTGCAGGGCGATCAGCGCGAGAACATCTGCCAGTTTCTGACGAAGAGTGGTCTGGCGAAGCCGGAGCAACTCAAAGTCCACGGCTTCTAATGTGGTCGATGTCGGCGTTCGCGGCGCCGCCACCACCACCACACCTGGAGGATTTCTCTGTTTAGTTTCGCAGTCGACACACACTCAAACACCTACACACAAGTTCACACACCCAGCAACCACACACATCGCCACACCAGCCAACTCAAAATCTTAGTTCTAGTACATGCAATGATCAACCAGCCCAGATGATAATATGTACCTGGGAGCATTCGATGTTTTCAGAGAGGTGATAAACACACATGCATACATAACCACAAACGGCAAATTCCGCTAATATGGTCGTCGTCGTCGCAAAAATCTTTAATTCCTGCTAAACGTTTTAAAACAAAAAATAAACTCGGCATTCACTTACCACATAGTAATAAACGCGGACAAAAAATACAGCATGCAACAATCAAGCCGCAAGAGCAATAAGCGCAATGATGTACATGAATAAATTGACGCTCGGCGGCCGCACGCCGAACACAATCACGCCAAAGTCGAGCAGTAGCTCCTGGTGCTGCTGAAATCACTTTGTACACTTTCGGCGGCGAATGATTGGAGTGATTGTGTGCTGCGTGCGGCTGGTGAGAGCGCCCTACACTCCTCCTAAGACCGGCGAACATTGGCGCGAGGCTTTTCCTTTGTAATTGTGCCTTTGTCATCATGCTCACACGTATTTGCAGCCCCACATTAGAAAAACAAACAACGTACACATGAAACTAGCACGCAAAATCGAACAAACGTCGGGGGTGTCGCCGAAAAAAAAAACAGCAACCTAAGCCACAACCAAACCGAATAATGACTTGTTTAAGTAAAAGAATAGCAATCAGTCTGGATTTTGAGATGCAACTCGTTTGTTTTTTTATTTTCTTTCTATTTTGTTTTGTTTGTTGTGTTCATCTCCCTCCGTGTGCGTGTGTGTTTGCACATATTCGACATCCACAAGCAATTTGAATCCTCTATAGTCTAATTGTTACGATTTTATCCCGTCAAACGCAATGTTTCTTTCAGTTTATTGAGTTTTAGAATTTTGGACTCGAATATGTAAGCGAAAGCAGCGAAAAAAAAATGAATTAGAACATCTTCAAACGAAATAAAAAGAAAATGGAACTTTATGTTATGTGACTTACTTGGCAACCCATTTCATTTTTCTCTTTTCAGTTCTCTTTTTGTTAGAAGTATTTTAGTTATAGCAATGGTAACTCTCCTACTGGTTATACACCAAATTAGATTTTTACGAAGAGAACAACTTGTTGAAGTGAGCAGTGTCAAAAATGACATCATATCGTATTAGCTAGCCGCCTGAGATGTGAGTTAATGGGTCACACGCTTCTTGGCGGGACCCACCCTCATTAAGATTAGCAATCAATGTAGTAACTTAAGAAATGATCGAAATTCTTCAAATCGATGTTACACCTTCGATATATAGAGATTAAGCTTATCATAAGAAACATGAGTTATAGTTTAATTCTTATTCAATAATCTGGTTGTTTTGTCAATATAGGCTTAATAAAACTGCAATAATGTAGGTAGGAAATAGGCAATTGATAAAAGTGAATAAATTATTTACAGCAAATAAAACAAGAAGTATACCTGGAACTACAGGACACCGGATGTAATCGAAATAAACAAATATAACACATAAACAATTATAATACATTAATGCAAATCCGGTCGGGTGCATCATATTGGAAAGGAGCAATATCATTGGGACCTCCACATTTATGTTTTACTACTGATAAAGGTACCTTTTAGTCAAGGGAACCAGAAAATTTGATCGACGGGCCCGTGGTTGCTCATCCCTGTTTTAACCCATTTTGTGAGCTTTAAATCAGAATGTTTCAATAACTAAATGTGACCCTAACAATAACATATAATATATTTTCATTAGCAGTCGGAACAAAAAAAAATCAAAAGAAAATGATGAGAATGAATTTCTACCCGACAAAACGTGTTGACGTTCAGTCAAAACATTTGTTACACTTTTGCCCTCCTATTAGAATGGATAAATAACTTTTTTTGTTTATCGAATAAGTTTGGCGGATGTGGGTTAAACAGTTGGGTGTTATTGATGTGCAACACGCCCACGCGTGCCGATACGCAGGCGCCGCCCGGTATCCTCCCACCTTAACGCCGCCGCCTTCGATGAGCGGGGGCGGGCCGAAAGGTCTCTCGCCGGCGGTGGCAACGGCGACATTGATGCGGCGCGAATCAGCTGTGGTGCTTCGTATCGGTCGGTGTGTGTTTTTGCCCTTTCGTTGTGTGTGCAGGCAGTGTGTGGGTGCGCATATATCCGGACTCAACAGGTCGGCATGGTGAGTGGCGGGCAACCGCTGTTGCTCGCCCGCACCACAGCAGCCGCCTCCAAAAGCACAACCAGCATCAACGCATCTGCCACCATCGCCACTACCACCACCAGCTGTGGCAGTACGTGTCGTGGGCATTATCAGCACCAGCATCATCAGGAACAGTACGCTGTGGGAGTAGTGCATCGTCGATGCCGCTGCGGAGGGGCCGCGCCACGGCGGCGGTCGCCGATCCGCTCAACGCGTGCCTGGACGCGAACGGTACATACGTGTGCACAGCGTACAATCCTCGTTGCTACATCATCCAAAAGGTGAGTGTAGGCAAGTGATGAGGGATGCTGATGTGTTTGTACGCACCGGGCAGAGAGCATATGGTATACGCTTCGCTGGATGTCAGTGGCGACGTGGGGACGGGGTGGGTTCGCTAGCCGGTCTGCTGCGTGAGTTTTGTTTGTTGACACTCGTCATCGAGGCGGTATCGGAGTGCAGATGCGATCAAGGAGCGTGAGGACCCCACGCATGTTAGGCATTGGCACCCATGTTGGATCGATATGCCAATGTTTTGGCAATAGATGAGGCGCGACGTGGGCTTGAGACGGGAAGTGCCAGAAGTGTGCAACACGTGGGTCGTTATATGTCAACCTGTTTCCTATCCTACTAACTGGGACAAGGGAGAAAACTAGTCCTGATGAAGATTACTTTCCTGCGCTGACAAAAACGTTCTTGTTTCTGCCTATATCAACGTTAACCATAAACGTGTTTTATATTATTTTCAAACATGATTAGTTTTAAAGTTCCTCTTGAGACATTAGACAATTTGTGTTCATATTATCTTCTTTCTTGTGACTTGTGTTAATTCTTACCAATCTCTGCTTACCCCTGCTTCTTTCAAATCGTTTGTTGTTTCATCTAATCATCTCTTTAATTTTGTGATCTAGTTTAAAATTTGTTTAAGTGGTCCTGCTTCTTTCTTTCATCCACCATATATACCCTAGCCATCTTGCTCTTTGTTAATTTATTTTTCTGAGTCAAGTCATTTTCCAACGTCCCTCCTATTTCTTTGTTTGTTAAAGCTCTCGTTTCTTCGTCGTCATACCTTACTCTGCCGAGTATCTTTCTTTTTATTTGTCTCTCACATATTGCTATCGTTTCTACCTGGATCTTACAATTAGTCATGGTGATAATCTCTGTAGCATACATTAGTCTGGCATATAAATGTCTTATATATTTTTATGTTTTTGTCTATTTGCTTGTGGTCTAATATTGCTTTGTTCACACAGTACGCTTTTCTTGTCGCACGTGTTTTTGATTATTTTTTCTTGTTAATACTTTTCTTGGTTATTTGAGGGTACCCAGGTATCTGAAATTTTCGACTATTTTATGTTTCTTCCTCGAGTGTCCTTTTTTGTATGTGTTTCTAAGTACGTGATCAAGAACGTTCATTATACATTCATTTTATGAAATATCTCAATAATTTAGAAATGATTTTCGGTATAAGCCAGAACCAACGATTGTCGTCGAACATCATATTCACGATTCCGGGAGATCTGGGTGTTTGCTTACAATGAATTTTTTAACAGTTTTTAATAAGGTTAACAGCTCTGATAATAGTTTTAAACGAATGTATCAAATATTTACAAAACTAGGGCAAAAGGTTGAAACCACATCCCACGGATGTCAGCGATGAGCCTCGTTAATATTACATTGCACAAAAACATGTAAGAAATTGATAATTAACTCAGAACGGTAATTGTAAGTTATTATTCTTAAGTTATTTTACTTTAGTTATGAATATAAATAAAATCTCGTATTTACAACACGCTACACACAGATTATTGAAATTGCTAACTTTGAAATTGTCAAAATTGTCAACATGAATTTGTTAAATCGCATTCCCAATTTTCGCATGAAGCATTTTCTTATCCTATAATGAAATAGTTTCAAGTTCCTTAAATTTATCCCTGACAGCATCCCATTTTTTTTCTTTGTAATGCTGAGTACCTCTTGTCATGTCCTTGACTCTTTTACAAATCCTTCAATCAAATTTACAGTCAAATTATCATTTAGACATCATTCTAAATCTGCAGTGCACAATCATTTCTTGGGGGAACCCGCTTTATAAATCTACCACGTTCCCCGTTCAGTCTCTTCACATAAAGTACCACACTTTTAGAAACACTGACATCGATGGTCATTTGCCCAGATGTAAATCTCCGTTCTAGGAATTTTCCCAACGAAGTTCAAAATCTAAGGTAAATTTGCAAATAGATAGGGAGTTTTATCTTAATATAAATGAACTAAAGGAAATTCCAAAAATGAACGGGTCTAAATGCTAAGTTATTGTATTTTTGACAGTATAACCAATCATAGTTTGAATAGTCAAGTGAATTGTGTTTACGTGGAAACACAATTTTAATTTTGAAACTATTATATTAACTATAATCAAAATGAAAGCAGCATTTATTTAACTTATCTCAATCTATTGCACTATTGTAGTATATTGAGTTTTTTATATATTTGGACATTACTGGATATGGTAATAATGATCCAACACTATAACAAACTGTAAACTCATTTTAATTATTACGTCTACATCTTAGTAGTCAGCACATGTTATATAGGTAATATTGTGTTTAACGTAGTAGATTATTTGTGTAGCCACACGCTATGATGGAGAGCGTGGATGTCGAAGATGAACTCGTCCGCTCTGGAGGGGCTGCGTCGACCTGGGACGTTGATAACGCTGGGTGCAAGGCAACGAAGTAGTCAAGGCTTAAAAGGCAAGAAAACTGCCACGGAGGTTATTAGGCTTGCTAATATATACAGAACAACTCTAAACACTGTTGAGTTTACTACGGATTTATTGGAGGAGATTTTACATGCTAATTCTACAGAAAAATATGTGGTGGGGCAGGTTTGGTCGAAGGTTGGGGGATATAAGTGATGTAAATGAAAGAGAAAGACACTAAGATGCCGTGACGCCAGATGCGGAGAAATTCTGGCGGGCGAGGTTCTAGGAATGGACATGACGGTTGAATAGATTAGTTTGGTTTTATGGGGGTGAGAGTTTCAGCGGGTCTTGAAACGGATCATGGACGCTGAATGCGTTGGGGTTTATGGGGGCAATAGAGAAGCGGGGCTTCTGAGACTTTTGTAGGTACAAGGGACAGGTACTCAGGTGAGTGACGAGATTCGCGAACATGAACATGGAAATATTAAAGTTTACAAAATATCCGTAAATGACATAAGCTGCCCTGTTAATATTTATATATTAATATTATTCCAAATTGTAATTATTGAATGTAAGTTGATTAATTATTACATCTTATACAAAGAGTATGGGATAGTACCTCTTTCCTCAGGAATATGAGAAATTGTAACTCATACGAGTGAGGATTGACGACCGTTTAGGAGGCGAAGTACGAAGGCACAGAAATCGCTGAAGACTAGGGACACGGCGTTTTATTTATTTAAACTTTTGTTTTCGTTGTTTCGTTGATAATTCATTTATGACAGTCTAAAACGAGCTAAAGTTGTTTTCGTACTTTTATTCAGCTCCAGCAAGCCATCGTACTTTGCCTAATTTTAGAATTCATCGAACCAGTGATAATTTAAGTGTTCCAGAAACGGGTACCATTTTATGCTCGTTGTACAATATACTAACTTTTCACTCCTGTTGTACAATGAACACATTTCAGGA
>WSZQ02000008.1:752072-763506 GCA_019419845.2 Weissflogia rhopalogaster
CGTGCAGCAGCAATCGTCGCGCAGGTCGCAATCCAGTCCCGACTGCAGCAAGGAAGCTGCTCATCATGGCGGCACGGATATTCAGCTGAGTACCGTCACGCTCACACCGCCAAGTTCTCCCGAAAAGTAAGTTTTTATCTTTAGTTATAGAAATCTGTTTTGATTTGTCTGTCACTTTTATAGGAGAATATATAAAAATAAATTTTACATTTTGAGTTTTTGACATTTTACTTATTGCGTGCTTCTTACTTTCGATCTTATAGATTAGTTCCTGCATCTGCAAAGTGCACGATGGCCGATAAATCGACGAAAACCGACGACGTTCTCCTTAACGGCGAGTTGGTGGATTGTCCGCCGACGACGACTAATGCCGCGACAATGACTACGGTGGTACCGCCCAGCGAGACGTTGGTACGTGGCGCCGGCGCTGCCATCACCAACACCACCGCCACGCATACGGCCGCCGGCACGCGCACCATGGTGAATGTTTCGCCACCGCTGCTGGGCAAGCAGGAGTCGCGCGCGGATGCCCATGTCGCTAGCGGCCGGCAGCCGCCCACGCCGCCGCCACCGGTAAGCAATCGCTTGTTTCCGTCACTCGCGTCCTCCGCCGCCTCCAGCGCAGGCACGCCGCATAATGAACAACACGTTTCGGCTCAGGACTGCGGCGCCGTACACCCGCCGCGCATGAGCTATGCACAAGTCGCGCAGCATCACAAAGAGCAGCAGCAGGCCGCCGCCGCTGCCGCCGCACGCGAGCGGACTACGTCGACGTCCACGACGACGTCCAGCGCCGCCGAACAAATAGCAGTGACCAAATCCGCCGCGACCAATACGGTGGCGGGCGGTCCTGCCGCCACTGCTCAGGCCACCGTCCGCGTGCAAACTGATCAACGAAGTGCAGGTATGTACTCTTTACATCTGTAAGTTACTTCATTTAATTGTTTGCAGTGATCAATGTGGCATGCTGTATTGTGGGTAGGAATATCAATTTGTGGATCAATACTCTGATATTTGTAAATATTTATATCAAATTGCCATTCATCAGATAAAGCATAAAATACTTTTCCTCCAGTTTTCACGCCGCAGTTTAATACGTCTGCCCTTTGTTGTTAACTTTCACTTAAGTCTGATTTATACTCCTCGTTGGCAATAGACATGTATCTTTTTTAAGTGTTAAAAACATCAAAAATATGTATTATTCTTTAGGGGAGCTTAATTTTCAATGCTGAAGAATACATGTTTTTCACGTTTTGACACTTGTTTTAAAATTTAAAGCATAACCCATAAGCATTAATTTCTTCACATTATAAAAATCAATATTTTAGATGACAATGCATGGCATTTTAATATTTCGTCTTTTATTGAGTTGGTATGATTTTTGTGAAGTTTTAGAAAACTGGGTTCTATATGACCTCAAGACTTTTCAAGCAAAAGCTAAAATGGCATGTTTTATATATAAAGAATTTTACATATAAAGAGTTTCAAATGCCCTGGGGCATTTATCAAAATTTCAAAAAATATCGATACATTTGTAAATAAAAAGCATAAAGTGCACCCAAATGGCATAGCGGTATGTTCCATGCTGTGCGCAGGCTCCCGCTTTCGATTCTCGATGTGGATGCATAGTAAATAATTTTTTATCAATAGTATTAGCCTCTAATATGGCTAATTACAAGGAAATGAATTAAATAGAGTCAATGACCAAAGCAGTCGATGCTTGGTGAACGCAAAAAAGCATCAAAGTTTGAAGTGTAGAATGAAGATATCGTTAAACACCTTTGGTATCTATTACTCCTTTTCTTAGTATTAACAGCAACAACAACATTAGGCATATTTTTAGAGCATCATACTTACAAAGTTCCGAAATGCCGATATTTTGATTTTATATTTATCAAAACTCTCTAAATATCACTGTTTTGTTCCACAATGAAATAGATCATGATCACCCTAATGCCAAGGCTTACATCCAACACTCATAGATATTTTTTGTCCTTTCACAGAGTGTCAGCATAAAGAGTCTAGCAGTAGAGTCAATCAACAGGGTGGTGTCACAGGTCGCAGCAACAATGGAGCACGCGCGCCTTTCGAGCGTGCCGCCTCCACCAGCAGTAGCAACAATGGTGGTGGTGTCGGCCGCCGAAACAAGCAGGAGTCGCGGGCGACGCAGCTGCGCGAATCGGTGGGTGCTCCCCGTTCGCCCAAGTAGCAGCGGGCCCCGTCGCGCCCGTGCGCTACCGTCGCCGCTGCCGGCACCATCGCTGCGACAACCGCTACCGACGCCGCACCACACGCCCCAGTGTTGTTTGTGTTGTGCGGCATGCAGTGTGTTGACCTTTGGCCATATTTATATAAAACTAGTGACAATACTGCCCCGCGTGGCATTTAGGTGTATTAAAAACGAAGGAAACAAGGAAGAAAGAAAAGAGGCGACAGAAATAACGCAGTCTGTTCAAATAGATAAAACACGCAGATAAATGGCGCCGCTTTTTTGACGAATCAAAAGAGGGCGAGATAGAAAAAACACAAAAAAGTCTATATAACGATGCAAAAAAAAAACACAAAACACGTACACAAAAAAACCGATAAGAATATTTCACTTAATTTCGTGCGAGTCATATTGTTCCTAGCTCGAGATATATACTGTTGAATATTGAATATGTTTATTAGTGCTGTACAATTGAAGATGAATATATGTTTTTGGGGGTCGCGGGAGACCTGCGGCGATGCGGTGCGTCTGTGATAAGCCCGCGTGTGCATCATGGCTCTGTCGCAACGGGACGAAATTTTCACGAAAATTGGCCGGGGATAATTTACGGCCACGGCGTGTTTAGGCTATCGCATGCGGCTGTACAGTTTTCGTCCATTGAGACCAGCCGATTGGAAAAGTTCATTGTGCTACTGTCTGATAAATGGGGTGCACTTTTTGGGGATGCGGTGATGTGGTGGGACAGCCGTAGCGAAATTTCGGAACTTCACAGAAGCACTCAAAAACATTATCTACAAATGCGTCGAAAAAGTTGCGCAGTGCCGATTGATAATGTTGTACAGACTAATTAATGTTGAAGTTATTTTTGAGAAAATAATTACCATATATGTATAAGCTGTATAGGGGACGCCGTAGGTATAGCGTATTAAATTGTTGTTTTTTTTCATTATTATGTTTAGAGAACTTGTCAGCTTGCCGCTCGGTTGCTCAGAGACACCTAGAGATTTACGCGGAACAATCAAAACCAATCTATTACTTAAATCTAATCAAAGTTTGATCAATACGTCGCTACAAAGAAGTACGTTCTATATACGAAGAAAATATTATTTTCTCCAAACGCCACGTGTCTTGGGCGTGATGGTTTAGTTAGCAAAACTATTTGTAAATAGAGTTTTTCGTTTAGACTACAAAACATGTGAACGAAGCAATATGATTTCCACGTTGAACGATTGACAACTAAATATGCTATAAACATGATATGAACAAATGTCAACGAAATATATAAATATATTTAACTAGTGGTTGTAAATGTACAATGCGGAAGAAAGCAAATGCAGAAACAAATGAAATCACGGTGTTAATCTTACTTATAGGCTGTGTATGTATATAACGAAGCGCCCTCTACTAAACTAGTAGTTCACACATTATTCTTAGGTTTTTGTTTTGTTATTATTTGTTTGGATGGCCGTGGCGGAGAGACGCGGAATGTGGAGTGGAAACGCAGAAAAACTAAACTGTGAAGATGATAGACACATCAAAATTGGTGGACACTGAGCAACTGATGCAGGACTGTGCTTTTTCACTTTCAGTTAATCAGTATATAAGTTACGTTAAGACTGTTAGCTGATGATAAAATATTGTTATTATTTTTTGGTCTCTCATATATATGTGTATAAAGAAAGCAAGTACTAGAGACTCGCCACGCTGCTGGAAGGACTCTGACTTGTTTTTACTATTGAATATAGAAATTTGTAGCGTTTCTATTTTCGGCGCGATGACATATGGAGTCGTGGGGTGCCCGCTAAAGTGACAAATGAAAATTGAAAGCTATAGACAGACACACGCATTCACACAAACGCATCTAGCACATTTATGTATATTATGACTAG
Organism: Weissflogia rhopalogaster; assembly: GCA_019419845.2. Lineage (NCBI taxonomy): Eukaryota > Metazoa > Arthropoda > Insecta > Coleoptera > Staphylinidae > Weissflogia > Weissflogia rhopalogaster. The sequence continues at coordinate 756,171 of WSZQ02000008.1, forward strand.
TTAATAATTGTTTTGCTGAAAAAGTTTGCCTAGACTCTGCGAAAATGTTCAAAGATAAAAGCGATCACTGCGATCATACAACACATGCATGAAACACGCGTTTTGTCCGACCTTAATTTCTCATGAGTTTTGTCTCTTTCGTTGTGTGCAAACTTGTTTGTATCTATTATTGCGAAACTTGCGTATGCTATCGATTTCATTCTTTCTGGCAGGGGTGTTATATATAATTATGTATATCTGTACTACTAATGTAATACGTTGTTTTCGTTTTTATTGTGATGCTCAAAAGAAAACCAGGCGAAGTTAAAACTATCGTGCAGCGTGATTTGACTGTATGCACCACGTCCATATATACGATTAGCGGAATGATTGCGCTTTTTGACTACACGAATCATACGCGTTTCGGTTAATTAATTAGAAAGCGGAGGTAGGACGCAACAAAAAAACAATTACATCTTAATTATTCTAGTCTTAATAATTATTATATTGTATAACTAAAACTAAGTAAAGAAAATACTAGGGCGGACAGATAAGTACGGCGCATAAAAATTGAATATTTTAGGAGCACTTTAAAATTGAAACGTTCTTTTCGTTTTCCGACAATTGCGATGGTTAATTGCGCCAAAAAATGTCACGGAATTCGCGAGTAATTTGCAGAGCACTATTAAAATGAGCTAAAAAATGCGGATAATTTGAGGTGATGGGTATATGAAATATTTTGTCGACGATTTACATATCTAGATTTAGGTGAATATTTTTCGTTTACGTTTTTGTCATCTTAGATAATTCATTTATACACAACTTTCGTTACTTTTTTTTTGTATTTAACGATTAGCTCTTAATTTTTGCTCTTTTTAATTTTGTTTTAAACACCACTTACAATACACCCACGACAGCAAAAATATGCTCATGTATATGCGCGGCGTGATAAGAAGATGAAATGAAGAGAGAAGAAAAAAAATGCTAAGGGAACGTGAGGGCGCAAACGAACCATTGCCACATTATTTTACGCTATTATATTAATTGTAGCTTAATGTTTTCCTGTTGAAACGCAAGTATGCTGACTGCAAGGACACACTCGTCACCTTTAAATTTGAAACAGAACACATACATACACGTAATGCAAAATGGAAGTTATATAGCTAGCGAGAAACTGAGGTGTATCAGTGCGGAATGGAAGAGAAAGGATGTTACTTCGAATTTGTAGCAAAGTCAGAATCGCTGATGAAAAGCTAAAGAACCACCCCTGCTCTATTTATATATATATGGAATTTCAATTCATAGCATATATATTATACATATTACAACAATATAATGATAATTTTTTTGAGTTGTAAGTTCAGATAAGATAAGCTTTTTCCCAATGTTGCTAATTAAAATATTGTTATTGAAAACGATTTCTGTTGAACGAATGCAATCACAATGTTGGTAGGTGGGGTTTTCCTCATGTATTTCCAGAAAAATGAGGCCGGGAAATGTGGGGAAAGTCTCAATCTACGTACATCTAATGTAACCTGAATCTTCATGAAATGTCTCTTGTAATAACGCAATAGCAAATAACACACAGTGTGCTTCCAATTACCTCGAAACAAAAAGTTTTCAATCAAAAAATGGGAGACGCTAAATGCGAACGTCGAAAGGTAAACAAAACACCTAAACTTTTGTTACTACTGTCTTAACATACTAATTTGCCTTAACTAAAGGAACCAATTCTGTTCGCCCAACCATCTGCCTGTTTCTACAGATCTATCTAAAACGATTTAATTTCTGCATATTCCCGTTCGCATTAAATCACAACATAACTACAACTAAAAGAAACCTACAACTAAAACTAGAGTTATATTTCTCGTTGTACTTCAGTGTCAAATTCTATATTGTTATTAAATATGCTAAGCTAATTGCGCATGTGGTGCCAGCGTGGATGTGAAACAATTGCAAGAATGTGTATAAATTGTACATAACTAACCAATAGCTCTAAAACCGCTATAGACATGTTTGTATGGAATATATATTATATTGTAAATCACTGGTGTGGCGTTTGTGTGCTGTGGGTTAACCGAATGTAATCGTCCAAATCGTTTCTTGGATCATATGCTGACAACCATCCATACACGCAGCCGACGAATTTCGAATGTGAAACTTGATATAATTCCCCGATTTGATTTACATTCGATGTTCCACCTGAATGATTAGCTGGTAAGGTGTAATGCGAATTGTAAAGACCGCACGTTGAACTTTGAAAGTATACAGAAAGTGTCTTAACCTAATATTTGAGAAAATTGTAAAACTAGTTGCCAAATTTAACCTGGGTTCGACAAAGATAGGTTTTGCGTAAAATTGGGCCTTAATATTTTCGATTGGCGTTCAATTAATAAGCTAAGTTGATGCAAATGATTGTTAAGTTAACAATGCGTTATTACCTTAACATTTGTGTCCTCAGTCTCAATCACACCTTTGTAAAGACTGTCGTATTCAAGTATAAAAGAAAATACAAAAAGGTAAACGACTCTCAGCATCAGTGTAACGAAGGATGAGAACTAATCGCTAATAATGTTACATATTAAAGAGTAATTATAGTCATAACTTCTAGCTTAAGGTAAAAACAAACCTAAACGTAACGATGTAACAAAGAAAAGAAAAAAATAATGAAGCTAGTAAGTAACATAATACCTAACTAACATGCATATGAATGTGAGTGTTTGTAACATTTTTGGTGACATTGCATCGATTTTACTGAATTCTATCTGATCTACTGATGATTACGACCAAGGAGAAATCAAACTGCATCACAACACTGAATTTAAATAAGAATACAAATCTACAAACTTAACGACTATGCAACTCTTCGTATGCTTGCCTGTATGTTTGGTATATCATTGTACATATTAGTTTGTAAAATCATGAAGAGACAACCACATGATGTATGTTTGCCTATTGAAGAATTATGTAAGCGTATATTTAATAATGAACTAAACAAACTAACAAAAAATGAGATAACAAAGCGGGGAGTATAACATATATTTTTTTAATAACTTCACACACTTGTCATTCTCCCATGTGTGGGGACAAATTGATACCGAAATTAGCCATAACCAAAGAATAAGATGCTGGTACGAAACGCAAAAAGTAACACACAGATTTACATGAATATCATTCACGCATCGATTCGATTCCACTTGTTCGGTCTCTCTATGCCTAGTTTTGTGAGTGGTTTGTGGACGCCATGTTAATGCTAATCAAAACCAACAAAATGGCCGCTAATGAGACGTCAAGCTTATTCGGTTGCATAGCGTGTTGGTAGTAATTACATGGTAAACAAAACGTTACACATACCAAGTTAACATACACACAAGAAAGAACAATATTATCCATATTACGTATTCATACCTAAGATGCATATGTTGTATAAAATGATGTAATAATCTAAGTAATCCTGTGCTGACGCTGTGTACAGATGCAGATGATGACACGATGACGATTGTAAACAAATAGGCCTTATACGTATTATTACAAGTGATTTTAACGATAACATTATGATTCGAGTATGATGACACAATACAGGATGAAACACCGGGAGAACAGTAGCTTTGTCCTATTGGGATACATGTGAATCGACTGTCTGACGATGGGAATTTATTGCGTTTGTGGATTCCATCGAGGATTTATTCTCTTGCGTTTTTGTTATGGTGTTCCCAACGGAAACGAATCACATGTGAAGATATGAACAAATTTGGTTGAATTTTAAAAAATAAATATAAAAAGACGAAAACGATTTTCGGTATCTTAATTGTGTTTACTTTTATTAAGTTTGAAAATTAATTCCACGTTCCTACTTATTAAGATACTAACGACTATTTTTTATTGGTGGAGGCAGTCAACGGTACTGCGATATTGCCTTTTTTACTATCCCCTCCACTTGTGCATCCCTGATGTTCCTTAGATTGTTGTTAGGTAGTACCTAGGGTATAAAAGGTGGTGAGGTGCTTCCTCTCAGCGACACCATGGTGAGTTCTCTCATGGAATGAGAGAACACACCTTACAGGGCTGTCAAAAGGAATAATGATAGTGCCATTTCCTGGTTTCTTTTCCATTGCTCCAGCCGTTCTGCATTTCTTTGAGATAGGGTGATAGAACCAGGCACGTTGGGTGACCCTGGGTGAAATTTGTCCTAATCCACGTTTGATTTATGAGTCGTGTGGAAATTCTCCCCTATAAACAGATAGTATAGAAACGGGGCAGTATTTTAATTTTACACCCAGGAGGCTGCAACCCTCGCGGAGAACCTGGTAGGAAGTAAAATATCTACACTTTCAAATACTTCTGATTGTATATCAGTAAGTTTCAATTTGACAATTACCTTTCTCAGCACCCTAAGCTCTAACAAAACCAAATGATCTATTTACATCAAAACTAGTTTATGCAAATCCCTCATTTTCCGTATTCTCATAGGACGCTCTAGGATTACCTGAAATACAAACCCTCGGTACAATTTGGGGATACATACTTAGAATCGGTAATAATTCAGACATCAGTTCACAATGGGATGTATAGGGCAATCTGTGAATACACTCTCAGAATCAGAAATGTCAATTCAGGCATCAGCGCACAATATCTATATATAAATTTTTACCAGATGATCACCCAAAAAGTGGAGAGACCGAAGAACGGCCATAATGCAGGAAATGTGAAGAAGTTCTTCAGAGTTATATTTTTGGGATATTGCAAGGTGAAAAATGGAATTACCAGACACTGTTATTATAATATTGTAAAATGTATGTTATTTCTAATTTCACGAAAAAAACAAACGCAATTGTGCCGGTCTGACGTTATAAATAATCCGACGCACTTTTAGCCTTTTTTATCCTCGTGACACATTCCTGCATGTTTGTGAATTACTATTGTTTGAATCAATACTATCAATGATATAAATGATTTTCTAACGTGATTTACTAATTGTTGTCTGCAAGGCAATATTCATTATCAGTAAGGTCATTTTATCATCTTTTTGTTAGAGTTGAAATAATACTGTTACTATTACGCTATTTCACGGCATGTATTTTATTTTTCGTAAATTTATTGATTATGTTATTCACGTAACAGCTCATTTTATTTATTATATTTATTTTAACAAGATCTGTTACAATTTGTTTTTATGTTAACTATTTGTTGATTTCGCTTTCTTTAGACGTCAGAGTCCACTGCACTAGATGTATACTAATATTAATTACTTGAGATACTCTTCATTGCCAAAGGTTGCAAATAACAGTTATATAACAAGAGGAAAACATTTTTGAATGAATTCTTGGTTGCATATATATATTACTATAAAACTCATTTATTCTCATCCTGTGGGACCAGTTCCCACGCGTTTGCTGTCGTCACAAAATCACGTAGCACGTCTGGGGGTGGCAAGTTCTCCCTACTCTCACGACCTTTCACATTCACGACGGACTGGTGCAATCCCCTGGAATTCTTGGAAATGGCTTGGAAACGCATCAGCAGATCGATATCGCTCACGCGATGCCGGCAACCGCGTATGAGACCGGCGAAAACCGCCCCCATGCAGTCTCCCCATCTCCAGTCTCGCCATTTTTTTATCACGTACGCCAGCGTCGGTCAAGACGAATAAACAAAAACGTAAAAAGCGGAAGTGATTCCAGAACATGGCATTGCGTCACAGAACTTTGCGTTCTGAGAAATCGCTTGCCATGTTATGTAATATAAAAATGCCAAGACAATGAAATGTTTGAAGTTATGGGGTTATTTCTTTCTTTACTTATAGATTATTTATAGAAGAATATAAATACATTTTTATGTTTGTGCAGTCCTCAGTTCTACAAATTAACATGAATACGAAGATAGGGATTCTATATTGTTTAGTTAGTCTAGGTAATAAAAAGTAAGAAATTAAGCACAAAAAATGCGTGAGGAATGAGTCATCCAGTAAATAACGTCCATAGGCAGCGCGTATAATAAGCGCAGTCCAATACGTAAGCAAACTATGGTACCATGAATAGGTTACCAAGCACTTGTTCAAAAGATACCGCGTTGGTTCAGCGACAGGTTCTCTAGAAAACGACGAACAAAACCATGTCGAAAGGGATTTCGGAACAGGTAGAAGGCATCAATATAAAAACAAGTTTGTGACTCGCTGCCCACGATTGTAATGAGGTGCATGTATGCACCTCGGGACATTTTTGACTTCTCTTTCTTTCCATATCTCCCATGAATTTTACACACACTGACTACCCAAAGGGAGAGATTACATTTGGGGGCAAATTGTTTCGACGCAATTTCAATTTCAGGTAGTTAGAATGTTCAACTAAAGTGACAACCAAAGCTCACGTATCATGCCTGATTTTTTACCTGCTCAGCGTGTGCGTGTTTGAATGCAGTTTATGGTTATATGCAATTTTAGTTTAGGGCTGATTGTGAGTGGGGAACCAGTTGGTCGCCTGCATGATGATGGCCCAAGAAATAAACGCAAGAGAAACCGCAGGTGCATGTGCTACCCGCTGTGCTCGGTTTAAGTTAAGTCTACAAAGGAAGCATTTTTCTTCCACTGACGGTTGCACCGTTCACTTTGGGTCAAACATACTATACACCTTCTACCACCTGAAGTCAAACGACGGCGCGGTGTACTGACGACGACGAGGTGGAAAAGTGGTGACTCATACGCTGCCCTATGACTGTTTTTTATTTTCAAAGTTGGTTCTCACATCCACGCCATTCATTATTTGTAGCTGCATACGACTTATAATTTCAGACAAAATAAACAAATATTAAACACAAAAAACACTTCAATAGAATCAAGTACCTCAACAGTTTATTTTGTTTCTTAAGTTGGAATATGAATTGTCTTATATATTTATACTTTGAAATGTGGTTTAATGATATAATATTTAATAATGCATTACCGTATACAGTTCATGATGGCGCCACACGCAAGTAATATGTCTAGCCCAAATGGCGCACTTTAGGCTTATCGGATTCACTATTGATTAGTAGAATTAGTTAAAAGAAGTATAACTATGTCTTGATGTACCCTACAGTCAGGAATATCTCCATACTCACACTACGTAAATAAACCGCGATAAGTGGTTGTTCACAAACCGAGGTTCACGCACATATAAAAGTCGATGCGATACAATTATACATGAATGGACCATAAAACTACGCATATTTTCGACCCTAGTCACCGGTTGATTATTTATATGCGTGTTTTGTGTATTTACAGATCTGTTCTAGTTTTGGTATTTTTTTCATAGTAACCTTGCGTCAGATATGGATGGGGAAATTTCGTTTTTGTCGAATTTATCGCAAATATGGATAATGA
>WSZQ02000008.1:763606-774719 GCA_019419845.2 Weissflogia rhopalogaster
CTCTTTGAATTTTCTAATAAATCATCTTTTAAAATTTAATGTCATGTTATTATTTGAATGCTCACTCTTACTTTTGCTGTTCTACTGTCAGTAATGTCATCAGTTTAAGTTGATACATAATCTGCTTCATTTATGTGGAGTTAGTTCTGGTTTAGAGGGCCTTGTTGCCAAGAGCCATAAATCAGCAAGAAGAAGAAGAAGAAGAAACCTGAATTATCGTTTCTGTATTTTAGGTAAGAATATAATTTATGAAATATAAATTGTTATTTTTAAAATAAACTGTATTTTAGCAACATAAATTAGTTTACATTACAAATAAAAAAATAATTGTCTTAGAAAACGATAATTTTTGTTTGACTGCAATTCGCATTGAAATATGTCGCATCAACAAGCGAGAAAAAGTCTAGTGATAAAGTCTATTACCACAGAAGACAATATAGAATATGTGCTGCCAGGAACAGAAAAATATGTGTCACATCCTAATGAGTTAATAAAGACAGATAATTCCAAGAGAGTGAAGAAAAGCTTCAACCAAAGGGGTCAGGAAAGAAAAATATGGATCACAAAGGAAATGGAGAAAGTATATTTTCATGAAGATGGCAATATTATATTTAATGATTTGTATCTGGAGCAAATGGTAGGACAAAATTTAATGGAAAGTATTAAGAAAGAAAGCCAAATTAATTTAAAAAGCATTGTGGAGAGGTTTTTGATTGAAAAATTCGTGTGTAAACACTCAAATGCAAAGCAGTGGTTGGAGACATTTGAAAGAGAATGTAATAGATTTGAAATTAGGGAGGATAATACAAAAATTGAAATATTAAGATTATTCATGGACAAGTCTTGTTTGGACTGGTATTCAGCAACACTTACATCAATTACAATGCAAGCTGGATGGTCTGATTGGAAGAATAAATTCATCGAGTCATTTGCGGACAAGGGATGGGCTACAGGAATGTATGCAATGTCACACAGATTCAAAGATTGTTCATTGATAGAATATGCAATGAAAAAGGAGAGATTATTGCTAGACATGGATAAAGATATTAGCATTAAGACACTAGTGATGTTAACAGCTGGGTTAGCAGAATTTCTAAGGAATAAAATAGATAGAGAAAAATGTGATGATTCAACAAGTCTACTTCATGGAGATAAGAAAGTATGACAATCTTTCGATATAAAAAAGAAGGAAGAAAAGAAAGGTAATAAGAAATTTGAGGAGGAGAAGCCATGCAAGAACTGAGAATTTAAATAAGGGAATTAGATATCATCCGGACGACTCGTGCTGGTTTATAAGGAAAAAATGAATGGCGCAAGAATAGCAGAAAGCAACTTAATGATAGAAGCGGACCTAACAACGGAGCAAAAAAACGAATCATCACACCATTGATAAAGGTAAAAATATTATTTGAAAATAAAATAAATATAAAAGGAACATATGATCCAGGTTCTCAAGTCTCTCTAATAAATTCAAAACTAGTTAGGCTAATAAAGAAGGCTTAATAAAGAAGATATGAATAGAATATTTTTAAAATCAGTCAATGGTGTGACTAAAACAAAAGGTTTAATTAACATAAAAGTAATAATTTTTGAAATAGAGAAATACATTGATGTATTTATTGTAGAAAGAGATGATTCTGAAGATTTCATAATAGGTCTTGATATGAAACAGACATTTAAATTGACAGGATGAAAATTTAAAAATATCTCAAAGTAGTGACAAAGATATTAGAAAAGAAAGATTAAATAATTCCGAGGAAACTACAAATATTGAAAAATTTAAAATAAATTTTCACGAAAATGTTAATGAAAATAAAATAGAAATAGATTTAAATCAATTAAATAGTATAAACAAAGTTAAAATTGAAAAATTGATAGAAAAATACAGCAATTTTGCGAAACATAAATATGGTATAGGTACCGTTTCAGACTATGAAGCAAGAATAGACTTGCAGATAGATATTGTTGTAAAATGCTGTACAGATGCTCTTTAGAAGATAAAAAAGAAATAGAAAACCAAGTAGCAAACTTATTAAAATATAACTTGATTGAGGAATCTTATAGCCCTTTTGCAGCTCCAGTTACTCTAGCGCTAAAAAGAGATGAAAACAAACGATCTAGACTATGTATAGATTTCCGAGAATTAAACAAAATACTTATAACACAAGCTCAACCATTTCCATTAATAGATTTGATATTGAAAACAAGAAATTGTAAATACTTCACTATATTAGATATAAATTCAGCGTTTTGGTCAATACCATTACGAATTGAGGATAGACAGAAAACCGGCTTTGTTGCACAAGAAGGACATTTTCAGTGGACATGTCTCCCATTCGGACTAAAAACGTCACCAGCTATTTTTCAGAGAATTTTATCAAATATTTTAAGAAAACATAATTTAAAAGAATTTTCTGAAAAGTACATGATGACTTACGGTTTTTTTCAGAAACATTTGATGCACACATATAACATATTGAGAAAGTGTTAAAAGCAATAATAATTTAGGGTTTCAGGTTGAAATTTAAAAAAATGCAAATTTGCGTCAGAATCAGTCAAATATCTTGGACGTATAATAGAAAATAATACAGTAAGCCCTCTAAAAGATAACTTAATATTGTCGCGAATGCGAAATGCTGATTAAAAAATTCATATTAAATAACAGGAAAATCACTTCTGAAACGTTTAGTCCAAAGGCATGTTTTGCGTAGATTAGATGTAAATTTAGGAAACCGAAATAATTTTAGGATGCTTATGCTCAAGGGGTGTATCGATAAGCAAAGCGCACGGGCGAAATGTGTGCACCACACGATAAGAGTAACGAACATACAAGTAACGGAAAACGCAAGTGCGTACGTGACTTAAGCAATGCTAATAGCTCGTCGTTATTAAGCAGTTGCAAATCAGTCGTCAATACTGACACTCGTCGTAGTCACCCCGTACGGTCCGGTCACGCGCTTTATAACTTCAATCCTTAGTTTATTACTATTTTTGTAAAGACTTATAAGTGTACTGTTCTGTGGCTCTGTTGATTAATTAATATACTTTTATACGTTAAAAACAATCTGAGTTGTAAATACACCACCATACCGCCACCACCATTACCACCCCCACAGTGATAAGTACCATTTATAATTATCCCCGGTAAACTCGGTAGCATGTCGAGCATGATTAAGAAAAGCCAAGCGAGTCCCCAAGAAAACCCCCGTGTGAGAAAACGCTCACACCTTTGAACTACATAAAACCTCTCAGCAACATAAGGTAAAGGTAACGCCAAAACCCGTAACATCACATTTGATGGAGTCGCCGTATGATATTCGTTACAATATCAATAAAAGAATTTCCGACTCCTAAAAATCAAAAAAAATATTAGACAGTTTTTAAGAAAACTAAATTTCTAACATGAATATATACCAAGAAGTTCAATAATGCTAGATCCATTACACAAATTATTAAGGAAAAATGAAAAATTTATATGGTCAGATGAGTGTGAAAAATCTTTTGCAGAGATAAAAAACTTACAGTGCTCTCAACCAATGTTGGAAATAGTTGATAAAGATTTACCTATAAGAATTTACACAGATGTATCATTAGAAGGAGTTGGTGCTGTATTTAAACAGGTACAAAATTGTGGAAAAAAGAAAACTGTTGCATATTTCCCTAGAAAATTGAATGAATCACAAAAAAGAAAAGAAAAGCAATTTATTTGGAATGTCTTGCTATAAAGGAAGCAGTAAATATTGGCAACATTGGTTGATAGGAAGGAAATTTACGGTGGTTTCGGACCATAAGCCGTTGGAAAATATGAATATAAGAACAGATGAAGATTTAGGTGATTTGACATATTTGTCACAATACAATTTTGAAATTAAATATATTCCAGGACAAGATAACATAGAGGCAGATAGCTTAAGTAGAAATCCTGTCATAGAATCTATTGACGATCCAGAAGATATACTGAAAATTGTAAATTTAATAAAACTTGATGACATAAAAACCGATCAAGAAGGAAATAGTGAATTAAAACAAAACAGGAAAAAATTAATAGAAAAAGACGGGGTCATATACAAAAAAAAAATTAGAAAAAAAAGGTTTATCTGAAAAGTTAGGTTTAGAGCTAGCGAAAGAAGTTCATTCTTCATGGTGTCATATAGGAATTAAACAAATGACAAATAGAATTTGTCCATATTACACAGCTAAAAAGATAAATGAAAATATAAGAAAAGTTTGTATATATTGTGATACATGCATTAAAAATAAATCAAGACCGCAAGCGAAGTATGGACTAATGGCATATTTGGGTCCAGTAACAAAACCATTTGAAATAATGTCAATTGATACAATTGGAGGTTTTGGTGAACAAAAATCTACGTAGAGATACTTACATTTGTTGGTAGACCACTTTACGCGTTATGCTTTCGTTTTAACATCAAAGTAACAGAATGCTAAAGATTTCATTACGCTGGTAAATAAAGTAATAGATACAGAAAGAATTGGAACAATAATTACAGATCAATATCCAGGAATTATCTCAAAAGAATTTAAGAATTTTTTAATAGAAAATAATGTTAACTTAATTTTTACTGCCGTCGATGCACCCTTTTCAAATGGTTTAAATGAAAGATTAAATCAAACATTAGTGAACAAAATTAGATGTAAAATAAATTAAACGGAGCAGAGAATAGCATGGACAACAATTGCTAGAGAATGCACAGATAAATATAATGTAACAGAGCACACAGTGACAGGTTTTATGACTATGTATTTATTAAATGGTACCGATACAAGTATATTACCTAAAAAAATGAAAACAAACAATAGAGAAAACTGGATAACGGATAAGGAATTCTGTAATTATTTTCGTTATGTCTGGTCAAGGTAGGCTTTGGCCGTTGTTTTGAAACAACTAGATGAAAGCCGTGAAATATAGAGAGATGGCGGTTGTGTAAATTTCAAAGAAACGTTTTGTAAACCTGAATTATCGTTTGTGTTTTTTGTTATTTTATAAAATAAACTGTATTTTAGCAACATAAATTAATTTAATTAGTTTAAAAAATTGATGTTGCTATTCGCAACAGTCAAATAAAGTTTAGTCATATTTTTACTCCCGAAACATCTACTTCTCTCTTCAACATCGTCAAAAATTTGCATCGGACGGGTAGTCCACGAATCCTGCTAAAAATAAAAGATTCGCATTAATCCGCGGGTTAATGTTGCTGTTCGCAACAGTAAGAAATATGCCAAAATTGTAAAACATCGATAAGGTGTCTATCTCCAGTATTAATTGAAATAATTTTGTTGATAGCCAGCGAATTAGAAACATTATATCAACAGTAAATTAATTTTTATTCGGTTTTAACAACATTTACATAGTATCGACTTCATTTTCCATGTTATGTAATTGATGCGCTTACAACATACCGATTCTTATCAATCTCTCTATGCATGTGTCTACATTGTATACGTCATACTCTTGCAAATGTATTTGATTCTGTATGTTTTGTGTTGTTGAATGTTTGCAATTATCCACATGATTAGATATGTATATGGCTAACAAATCAACGTGAATTTTTATCGAATTTAGAACATTTCCTTTTTTGTTTCACTAGGTGATATCGATAGTAACATACAAAAATGTGTGAACGGTGAACTCGAATCATGGGACATCTTCGAACGATGTTCATCGTCATGTTTCAATAGAGAGTTGGTTAGATATAGTTGAAGAATTTCATGAAAACATGCGGGTGATTCATGACAACTAAAAGACGGCAGTGGATTCTGCACACTTTGCTCTCGGGGTGCTTTACAAATCGTTTGCTTGCATCTATTCCATTTCACAATCATCTAAACGATAAAACAATTAAAATAAATTAACAACAGTTTACGCATTTCTTTAAAACGGAATGTCCATAGTATAACGAAACAAAACACAATTTTTGCACACAATTGAAATATCTTTATCTCGGCCAATGCACAACAATTTATCATGCGCACATTTATTATACGCATTGTTCGGTTGCCTGATATTTCCGTTTAAAATATTAGTTGCTAGAATTCCGATTCGTATTATTCGTCAGTACGCTTATTGATTCGTGAGAGTTTATTGTAAATACTTGTTTCTTTTTTGCAATCACTATGCTTAAGTTGATTGTTGCGGGTTTGATTCTGCGTTTGATAGTAGATCAGAGTAAAAGCAGATTTGTCGTCTTTTATTTATTTGTTACCTTCAAATTGCTGGATTTCTCAGTTCACGTTTCATTACGATTGTATTCTTTTATAATATAATGTATTCTCATATATTTTGTGATCTTAAGACGTAGATAAAATCTGTAATTACACATTATACAATTACATTTACAATTATTTATAGTTTATTCCCGTTTTATTCATTTGTTATTTTTGCAAATTGAATTGACTTGTGTTTTGTTTAGTCTTGAGAAACAAAATGGCAACGTCTGCTTTCACAAAAATGAGGCGCCAAAATAACTGCATGCATCTATCATATTGCTCAGGAGCGCGACAAAAAGTGTGACATGTTCTGCGAGTGAGAGAGAGGATGAAAAAATTCGTTGAAAATTTGATTGTGTCATTGCGTCTTATTTGTGCAACGTTATTTACTCGCAAAAAGGTGCGTTACATTATATTTCAACGAAAACATTGTTTATCCTTGAACCGGTGCCAATCATTCTTAAGTCACTTCATTCGCTTACCATGCGTGTTTCGTTTTATGATTATAAACACTACCTGAACATTTCTGTAGTTTTGCAACATTCGACTAGGTTTTACTTTCGCATTATCGTCCCACATATTGCTAATTCATGTAAATTTAATAAGAATTTCGTATTAGTAACTAGTAACCCCCTTTAATCAGTGCAAATTCAGATCGAATTGAATCAATACAATCTCGATTTATAAAACAATCATGTCAAAAATCGCTTACATCTGTTGACTTTTTATTGTAGTGTGTTGTTGTACGTCATTTTGAATGAGTAGGAATGTGTAAAGTTTTGTAATGGGACTGTTTGTTGGTTCATATATCTACAAGTTTTACAATTTAGCGACAAAAATGTCCTTATCGATGCGAATAAAGCACACAAATGGCAAAAATGACTTATCTTAGTGTAATCGCGCACAAATTAAATTGTCCATTCGGTACCACCATAAATTCGGTGGGGCCTTAATTTACTGCTGTTGCAAATCTACATGCGTTTACATTTATGCCATCATTTGCAATTCCACTGGTAATTGCTTGCTTTCCATATAATCACAGACAAAAATATGCATGCTTCATGTGTGTTTGTGTGTATATATATATTCGGCTGAATTTGGACAGTGTTGTTCGGTGGTATTTTGGCTGTCTGTAATTTGTTTGTTGCGAGCGTCCGGTCGCGATTTGAAGCACGCACACTTTGTTTAACTATTTGAAGTCACTGGCTCCAATGCACGGACGATTTCAGTATGAAATGCCACTGCTACGAGGCAGACGCATTATGGCGCTTTTGAGAACCGCCCACATTGTTCTTCAAGGCGGTGACGCGACCGCTGGGCGTTTGCCCACTTTCGGTGAGGAGCTTGGTTTCCTCGGTGGGCGATGCATCTTCCATCGGTGGCGGCGGTGGGCAGATATACAGGGGCGTCTCACCAGCATCCAAATTCGTTATGTACTTGACGGCGTGTGCTGATTTGGACCCCGCCTGCTGGCGGTGCGATTGGCTGTTGGTATGCGCCTGTGTTTGCATAATATCGTCCAATAGGAATAGCGGCGACTTCATTGTCATTGTCATCGCACGCATGCCACTCTCAGCTTGCTGCTGATAGGCTGGAGGTGCTGGTGGGAGGCGGGTCACCCGACGGTGTGGTGCCACCGTGGCCATGCCCCGTACGGCAGCAGGCGGCGACGTCATGCGTTTGTGCGGTGAACATTCGCCGCTGCCGTGCCCATCCGGACCACCACCGGATGTCCCATCGGAGATCAGCCGCTCACTTTCCGGATCGGTCGCGCTGCGGTATCCACTACTATCGGACTTCTTCAGGATGGACTTGGAACGCCGGTTGCTCTCCAGTTGTGGCGACGCTCGCGAATCGATTGAATCCACCGACAGTGACGACTTGCTACTACTATTTTTACCTACAAAACAAAGTATGCAGTACAACATCGAACACACCCACTTCCTTTAGCTCCGCCCTAAGCTCCTGATACCAAACGTTCCTGGTATGTCTAACGATATTAATATATTCTTTCCAAAATTTCCATTTACAAAAGGCAGTCAAGTCAACGTCTATGATATATGATTACTACCGTTATTAAAGTTCCCTTATGTATTCTTTTGTGTTTCAAATGCGACGTTGGCTGGATTAGAAGCAACGCAAGGGGCTATAAAAATAGGTTATGTACCTGAACGCGAGCCAATACTGCTCTGGATGCCGAACAAATGCTGATTGATAATGCGCGTCGCCGATGCCAACCCTCGCGTTGGCATGAAGGACGTGCGTTTCTTTTTCGTCGGCTCCTGTGAGAGGCTTTCCTGCGAGTCACGATTCTCCAGCGAGTCACCGAAACGTGCTTTCAGCCGGCCTTGGCTCTAAAAATGTTACATGAATCCCCGAATTTTTTTTTATCCACACTCGTCGAGAAAGTTACTCACCTGCTGGAAGCGAGTTCGTCTTTGTCGCGGTAACGGCGATTCGTTCAAACTCACCCGGCTGCCTCTGTCCAGCACAGCAAAATCGCGATAGTGTTCATCGAGTGGCGACGATGCGAGATTCCTCAGTGCCGTGTCACCGGACGCCGACTTTTTCACGCCGCCTGGGGGCCGCACTGTGGTCTGTGGAACGTCCGGACTGTTTTCCCCACTCTTATCCAGCGGATTCACATATAGATTGCTATCGATTGCACAGCCATCAGCAAGATCCGAAGTGAGATCACCCTGGGAAAGGAATGGATGTGTTTGACAACTGGCGAACGTGTCCGAACTGTCCATGCTGCCCATTTCGGTGTTATTGTTATTGTTGCTCGCATGATTGTTGTTCACGTTACTGCCACGCCCTTCATTGTCGTTGTTGTTATTGAGGGCGTGTATGCTGTAGGGTAGGAGAGGTTTGCGCACATCCACCTCACCGAAGAATCCGGAGGACGTCATCAGATCCGCACCGCGTAGTTGGCGCATTTCGAGGCACACCGGTTGCCGGAAGTCGCTTGTTCCGGTCGGCATAAGGCCCTCGGCGTCTACGAAGTCCTTATAGTCCTGCGGGTCAGGAAAGAACAATACTAACCATGCACATACAAATTTTCGAACACATTTTGTAACAAAATTTATAAAGTAAAGATATACTCATTCTATCTATCGTGCATGTGCCCTAGAAAAATATATTTTGTTTGCCATATTTTACAGTAATTCTCAAACATGTCTGTTTCCCGAAGGACCTTATATTAATTGTTTGGGAAGCACCGTTATATTCAATCAAACAAAATACGTTGTTAATTGTTTATAATAACACATAAAAACCACAACAAGAAAGTCAAACGAGAGACCAATGTGCACGGCATCGAAATGCAAATTGTAAATTGTGGTAATATAAATATATAGTGATGGCGTGCGAGCATTTAGCAATTGGGCTGGCTTCTAATGGCTTTTGTGTAAGGTCGAGCTCGAATTATGCATAAATGCTTAATATGCGCTACCATCTAGAACAATCTACAATCGCCGGTCTACCACCGGTGGCATTACTTTAAGGGTGGCGTGCAGTCCGGCGAATTTTATTATCACATCATACGTTAGTTAAACGCGTGCGCCATTAGATATTCATGAACGCGAAGTCATGACGATGGCATGAAGACACGACTGAGAAGGAATGAGTCTCAAACGCTTTCAAAACACCCATACCACCACAAACGTGTTTATCCTGAGTGTAATCTTATTGAATTCAAACAACAAAACAAAACAAAAAAACAATACACCAACTACGCAAACGCTGCTCATCCCTTTAATACAACAAAATAAAACATGACATGTTCAATATTTGCTAAAATTTGGACTCGCGTCACCCATGTGATGTTACCGTAGATGCTAACGTAAAATGATCAATATAAGGCTCCATGTAAATGTCCAAGTTTGGAAATATCTATCTAGCTAATTTTTTCATGGTTCGATGTAGAAATGGAAAGGAATTGCGTTAATACTTCTTTCAAAGTTTTATAGGCTAAAAATAGGTTTATATACCTATATTAATATTTATTTATTTATTATAAATCACCGTGAGGCATTTCGGGCGCCTTTCCAGGTGGTGGATAGAGGAAAGCCTTCCAAATATGGGCGGCACCGCCCAAATTAAGTACCCGGGGCGGACCAAGCTTGAGAGCTGCGTCTGATTCATATTGAACGGCAGCAAACATCGGCTGTCTCCATGTTAGGAGCGGATGAACAAACACTCTCGGACTTACAATCTCAGTTTTAACCATGGTGTCGCGTAAACGGGGACACAATAATACAAGCTGAATTATTTTTGTTTTTGCTGTGAAATAACTTTTGAAAACAATAAAGTGCTGGTTTGAGAATTATGCATCATGGGCAGGATGTTTAGATTGAGATAAGGTGAGGCGGTTTGAAGTTTCTTGTCGCTTTCGAGTATTGTTTCAAGAATAAAATTAGTACGTTATTGGACTTGGCCGTGACTACTTATGCTGTCCATCTTTTCCATACAAAATACAGGAACGGGTAGTTCCGCTCTCCTGCAGGAAAATAAAAGGCTCCAGGTGGGCAAACAACATCTCATCAGGGGCTGATGTCGCGTGCAACACGGTCACGCGACACATGGAATGGACACCTAGCCATTCCCCAACCCTAATTTCAAATAACGCATGATGCACATTTCTCTAAACAGAGGACTGGAGTAAAATGGACAGAAGAAAGAAAAAGCAGTATGGAGAAAGAATGAAAGAGTACTGAAAGAGCAGGACGAGGAGAGAAACATAATCATGTGAAATTATTTCACGTGGTCCATAGTCGGCCAAAATCGAAAGAAAAAAAAATATATAAATATAAAATACTTTGCGAAGGTACAAAAGTGACCATATTTTTGTTGATTGTTCGTATCCCCAGTCCATATTCATGGC